>CM068382.1:11554684-11862357 GCA_034770075.1 Aralia elata | reverse complement strand
CTGTGTAATTTAAACATATTTACCTCTTGTTAATTGACTTTATTCTATTAATATCATCTATTATATTTTCTTGTTATTTACGTGTGATTACCTGATCAGTAATTAGTTAGGGTAATTCATTTTATATCGAGATTGAGTGATGAATTCAGACCTAGATATAATAGATTGTGTATGTTTTTTGCATGTGGGTGGGAATCATATTTGTGTGTGGCATAGAAGATATAGCTATCCGCCTCGTGAAATTTTTAAGGGAAATCTGTAATTAAATCCGTTTGATTGAAATCACATAGAGATATAGTGAGATTGTCAATTTTGGATGTTCCTGATAAATCTGTTGGCTTTAGAGTCCGGTTTGTCAAGATTGGTTTTGATGTCATCCGAGAGGTGAATATATAACACTATAAAGAATTTTTCATTTATGATTCAATATAAAATAATTAGATTACAAGAGGTAAGAAAGGTTTGAATGAAGCGTTTGAGTGAAAATTGTAGTCTTAATCTTTTTAATATCTGAAGGAAATTCATTGTTAGTTATCATTTAGTATATTTCTTTTTACTTACAAATAGTTTAAGATATCACAACTTGATGTGGTATAAATTCGATTGGTTTTGTTTAATTAAAAATTGCTATCGATTATTAAATATAACAAATCTTCGTGGGAACGTTACCTTGCTTGCCTAAAATTATAATTAGACCCCACGTATACTTGCGTTTGTTTTGCTATGTAGAATAATGACAAATAAAGCTTTTGGCGACGTTGTTCCGGGGGACTTTTGTTTAAATAGTCTGGCAATTGTTTAATTAATTCAATTTAATCTTAGTTTAAACTCTTTTATTGTTGTTTTTTATTCTTGTCAGGACACTTATTGAATTTTGGTACGCTAATACCACTACAAGGCCCCGGTTGTTCAAGAGGGACAAAGAAACTGGTTCCTTTTGAAGACGACTTTGAATGCAAAAGCTTTCGCCGAATCCGACAAATTCCATTCACGTAGACGGTACAAAATCAAACACCAGAATGGCAGACAGAAAAGAGGAAACAATAAATCGCTTTGGGATTTTTGCAATGCCTCAGGTTTACCCGAGATACAGTTTTAGTATTTCAAATGGTTCCAACCATCAAACGCTATACGAGATTTTGAGTATCAAAGCCTGGGAAAACTATTCAAATGCATTTAAACTTCGGTGCCAATTTACATGATTGTCCGAAAGGATGATCCTAGTGACCACCTAGTTAATGCTTTCCTTGGGAAATCTTTGACACCTGTTAAGTTCCATCGGCGTTTTCGAGGTGTCCGAGAGGTGTTTTTAAGTTTGTATACTGAACGCATAGCATGTCAATCAAATGGTACATAAATAGAGCGGTATAGTGTGAAGCGCCAATAAATAAACGGATTTTTTAAAAAGTTTTAATACCAAATCATTCACAATGATCTTGTTCCTTGTGTTCAATCATCAATTAAACGAAAGAGATAGAGAATAAGAATTATACCCTTGTAGAATTCTAGCCTTCCTTGGGTATAAATTCATACTCCAAAATCCTTCACGTTCTCTTTGAATTCATACGGTTGAGATTCCTATCCTTGGATCAACGTTAGCCACCCAAGTATTTAGCCTCTAGAGGTGATACACCAAAGTAATAATACTTGTTCACTAGAAAATGGTGTGTTGGGGGGGGGGGGGGTGTGGACAAAACCATAGTTTCTTACCTCTATAGAAATTTCTCGAGTACTCTCACAACAATTGAGAAAGTGTGTGTAACACTAATTCTATAAACAAGACTCCTCTTATTAATAGATTATAGAGTAACCCTCCTAAACTATTTAAAATTATGTTATTTATTGATAATTAAACTCCTTTTAATTATATTTAATACTCCTAATCCAATTATGGAATTTATAAGAGTACTTTTATTAATTAATTCCTGAAACCCTTTTAGGAAATTAAATAATAATAATAGTTAATAATAATAATAATAAGACTCCTCTTTAATAATTTATAATTTAATATTTTTAAAATATTAAATAATAAAATATTAAGCCATTTAATTTATTCTATCTCCATAAATTAAAAATTAAATACACTTAACTTGATTATTATGGAGTAATGTCATTTTACTTCTTGAATAAATATTTTTTCATTTTGCGGTGTGGGACCCTTTTAGGGTTCCCCCCCCCCCCCCCCTATTCCTATTATTAAATTACCGTTTGTGAATAAAATCAATTAGAACCAATTCTAATCTTATTTTAAATAAATTTAAAATTAAACTATTTAATTCATTTAAATAAATAATATTATATTTCTACAATAAGGGTAAGCTTTTCTTAGCCGATCAACGACTTTCTAGATAAAAATAGATTTCAACATTAATCACATTAAAGAAACCTTTCAGTAGAATAGTTACACGTATAATTCTAATCTTTTTTACCAATACAATGTCCCAATTAATATATAAGACAATGGTGACTTATTACCGTCAAGTCTTATTTTATTTAATTATATGCATCTGATTTCCCAAAATGCACAATTCATAAATAATGCAAATTAGAAAATCTCCTTTCTAATTTCATTATGCCCTGGCCACAAGGGACTACTAAGTTGTTCCATTTTATCGTATCACATAGGACGATTCCACATCATTTTACTATATATGGTAGGATTCTATTATTGATCATCAGTCACGTATCTCCATGTTACAACTTATTATTACCGAAGCATATTCTTTGATATACCCTAAAGGTCCTTAAGGGACATGTCAAGAATAACTTATCCACTAACACAAGTTTACCTATGGATGATTTCAAGGTCCAATGGATTACTTGTACTTACTACCACTAGAGGAATTCCTATTAACATGCAAGTAAAACTCCTATTAGGTATATCCTTCCGTGGAGTTAAACGTTTAGTGAACGTAATTCTCTAATAATCACATACATACTTGCTTTAGTGTCTTTCACACAAATAATTATTGGAGATCAAATCATTCTTCCTTCCTAAGAGCAAAGCAAAGTATGTACTACAGTCTATCCGGATTTCACTAAATCCCCTTTTAGTAATCCAATATGGATTAGGAAACGATTTTAGTTCGTGAGCTATCTAGAATTTAGATAAATCATTAGATATGATCACCATCGTGGATTCTAAAAGCATTGCCTCAAAAACTATGAGTTTATCACACTTAATATAAACAACATTATGGTAGATAATGAAAATTACCAGTAATAAAATTAATTCTTTTTATTAATAAACGAATAAGGAATTAACAAAGTATATGCTACATCATTTCAAATATGGATTGGCTTGTGTGGCATACTAATTTCCAATCTCCCATTTGTATTTAAAGTCAATTGCCGCATGGTATCTAATACCACTTCTTCTCTAAGGTGACAATCATCCTGTTCTTGGGATAAAGCTTCAGTAAATGGATATGCTAATGTTTGTTCTTGAGAGGTCCCCCCCCACACTATTCTCTATAAGTGGACTTCTCCTCTTTTTCAATGATTCTAACTAATCAAATGAAAGTTTCCACAACAACATGTTGAATCCAAGATGAGACTTCAGAAACTATTTCCTAGGTTCTCTAATGAATTTTTTCCATTCAAACAAATCAATTTGCAGCTTCATTTACAAGTATATACTTTTGGCCTTTGTCACTAAACCAGCAACTCTTTTGCTGTTATGAAACTTTTCCAATTCATTGCACCACCATTCAAGGTATATGATTTTACCCTTAAAGTTGAATTTGTTTATCGTCTTGGTTACCAGTCTAAAAAACTTGAGTCTGTTTAACCCTCTAGTTTTTAATTCAGTATCCACACCATTAATCATGATCACATACCTTAGTGTCGGTTAAGAAGTACTTTAATGATATTTTTCACTGATCTTTATAGTGATCGTTCTCTAGAAATATAACTGATTAACATCAGGGCCTTGTACATTCATTGCAATACGTGATAGTAAACTCATGCGATCTCCTCTTTTATTGGGGACAATTTTAAAGCGATATACTCACATGGGCTCATCATCATGAGACTTCTCTATTGGAGTTTTCCTATGACACCCCCAATTTCAGGGAAAACCAATAACCTCGAATTTGGTGCTCACGTTAAAGTATATCCCACACTACCTCTAAACAACATAAATCAAACGTACATGCGGAGAATAAATAAAACATATGTTTGTTCATTTACTAAAAGGTTTTTACTACTGGTCCCCAAGGGTCTATTACCTTAAATAAATTACATCGACTGAAAGGTAATACATTAATAATACTAAAACTATTTCCACGATTACATAACGGGATGAGTACATACAACTATTCTTTAAAGCTTCTCATTGTGCGTTTGCCCCCCCCACTTTGGAAACTCTGCCGGCTTAAACTGCAAATTATGGTTCAATGATATAGCATAGGAGTGGTAGCAAACTACTATTGCCTCAGCAAGTTTAGAAAAGTGTAAAGGGGGGGGGGAAAAACATAGAATGGGAATGATATATTTCATGAATGGAATAAGAATAATAGCCCGCATAGATCAAACAATTTATGAAAATTAATGAAGTAGCTGGAAATTGACATTAATCAAAGTTCAAATGAAAACAATGAAATCCATTGATTTACTTTACAGCTGAGTGGTGTCCAACCGACCATGAACTTGGCCAAAGATGTTCAATAAGTCCACTCGACCCTTTTAAAACCGGCCACCTTATTAGTAGTACTCGAGGGGATCAGGCCTCTCGTACCACCCATAGTATATGCAGTAACATTAAATCCTGACTGTATAGGATAAGCCAACACCTATACTCCCCTATTAAAGGTTTGCTCTCTCAGTCCCAAGAATCCATACCAATAATCGGTTTGGATATCTTTTATAAACTTTAACATGCAAATGTCCAGCCGAAAGCAAATGGCGTTAGACAGTTCCTTAAATAGTTCATGTACGAAGAAACTTAAACATTTCACAGTTCAGTAATAGAAAACCAGAATTCAAATGCACAAAGTGCGAATATCAATAATTTATTTCCTTGATGTGGAATAATTGACAATAATTAATCCACTAATATCATTCGAAAGTAACAACTCGTGTCTGAGTTAGAAAACTTGCAATAATATAAAATACTTGCTTAATAAATAAATCGAGTAAGATAGAACCTGCTCAATAATGAAACTTGCCCAATTATAAAGATTGAGTACGTTTAAGAAACTTGCAATTCAAACGAATAAACTCGCACAATAATAAAAGTTATACGGGTTAGGAAACTTACCCAACACAAGAGTTAGACAAGCGTTAGGAAACTTGCTCAATGAATAAATTGAGTTAGGATAGGAAACTTGCCTGGTGCGCCTGCTACAAAATTAACAACACACGTTCCTTAATATCCTACACAATTAAGTACATATTCACATAACAATTAGTCACATTACTAGATGCCAAATAATGGTCTATACTACTCTATAATGTTTCATTCTTATATAAAAAACAAAATATTAAACAAGATTATACACTTCTAGTTACAGCGTTACGACGCTTGCGCGTCCGCATGCCAACCTCGCCTATTCACCCACGCAACGCGCAATTGCGTATGTCTAGTACTCCCATTCGATTTATCTAATACTCATTGTTTAATGATAAGTATTATTATAAATCATAACATTCATGTTTTATGACTTAGAACAATGTCTTTTATTGTCAGAAGCATTACACATAGTACATACGCATGATCGACGCCTTCTGTTTGCACAATAGCCCTAAAAACGGTCAATTTAAAAATTACTCCAGGTAGTAAATGTGACGCCCCCAAATTCTCTACTCTCTCTGTAGCAGAATTTGTGCTCACGTGGAACTATACAACTGTAAATACTCAATACTATATGACTTCTATCTATCCAAGATTCACAGTATCCCATACTCTCTCTGTGTTTGGATACCCTCACTTAGATATATATAGATTCATATCTTATGAATATCCCTTTCATATCCATATTCCCTATCTATCTGACATTCACAGTATTAATGATAAGATTGTCCATAAAACTGAGGGGCGCATTCCGGTAAGGATGACACCTTACCGGCGCTCATTAAGTGTAACCCCAGAACTTATAGGACTCTCAACATCATTTAGATACCCTCATTCAGATGTATAGTTCATATAGACACTGTATTTAACTTAGTACAACTATTCTAAAGGATTTAAAGATCAGAGTATAATGCATTCTATGACATAAAGGATCATAATATATTACATAACATTTTGTTCGGTTACATCATTCGTTATACTAAGTTATTACAAGAACAAGTCTTTAAAAGACTTAAAGTATTCAACAACAGAAAATAAAACTTAATAAGCATGGCTTTTCCCCTTGTTAGTCCCAGACGTGCCAGGGATATCATTTATAGCTGCAAAAGAAGATATGCGCAAGAATGAGCTACAAATGCTCAGCAAGTTTCATTTGAATATATAAACACCATGTGTTTGATTTGAAAGATATCAACAATGTTATACTGGAGGGTTCTGTATAAGAACCATATATTTCATTTAGTTCTATCAGTCTTTTAAAGACTTAGAACCATTTGAGTTTTGGATATCTTGGTAGGTGATCAGCCTCACCAATATCCTAGGAGTATGGCATATCATCCTACCATTTGTGGTCAATATATTATCGACATTTCTTGGCCTTCCTATGAAGGCATTTCCATTTACTCAGTATAGATGTCTTTACCAAACAATTTGGTTTGACACAACAATTTAGCTCGAATAAAACAATATATGAACAATGATTCATTTCTTAAGTTATGCTGAACAAGAAGCAATAACTTCACAATAATTGATAGCAAAATGTATAATACTTGCTTAATATAAGTTGAGTAAGGTTAGGACACTTGCTCAAAAGTAAACAAGTTCGGGATAATTGCATAAAGATAACAAAGTTGGAAGACTTTGCCTTAGCGTAGTTCACTATAATTTAGTACAATCGGTCAACGCACGTAGTCTACGTATACCAATAATAAGTGTTAGCACGTAATATAAACATGTTATCACGTTAATCTAAACATGTTTCATTAAGGTTCGACGTTGATTCGGTATCTCGGTCGCGTCCTTAATGGCTAAAACACATAGATTGTTCGATAAAACTTCATTTGGAAGTCGAAATTATTAGTCTAAATAATTTAATTATTATTTCTAACATTTTTAGAAGCTTGGTATTATTTTTAAATAATTTTCAGAAGCTTGGAAGTATTTTTAAATAATTTTACAAGTTTAGAAATATTTTTAAATGATTTAATTATCATTCTAGAATAATTTTAAAACATTTAATAATGTTATTTAAATAATTTATTTGTTATTTATAATATTTTTAGATACTTAAAAATATTATTTTAAATGATTTATTTATCATTTTATAATATTTTTAGAAAGATAGAATATTATTTAAATGATTTATTTTATCATTAATAATATTTTAAAAACTTTATTTTATCATTAAAATAATTTATTTTATTACTTATAATAATTTTTGAAACTTAATTTGATATTTAAATGATTTAATTATCATTTAAAGTAATATTTAAATACTTAATAATATATTATTTAAATGATTTATTTATCATTTAATAAAATTTAAATATTTAATATTTTATTTAATTATTATATATAATAATTTTATTTACCTTAATATCCATTTTTAAATAATTAATATAATTATTTAATAATTTAATATCATTTTTAAATAATTTAAAACAATTATTAAATGATTTATCATAATTATTATTTATTATTTAATTAAATTAAATAATATTTCAGAATATATAAAAATATTAAAAATGGATTTGTATAATTTAAAAATGAATTTTCGGATTTATTTATTAATTATTTAATAATTATTTTATATTTATTTTATATTTTAGAATTTATTTAATTAATTTTTATTTTATTTTTATTAAAAATCCGTCGCTAAAGGGCTTTAGCGACGGTCTGCATAGAATAATAGGTTTCTGGGTTTGGGGATGAATTTCGTCGCTAAAGGTGTTCTTCATGAAGAACACTTGGTCAACGTCCAACAGTGACTTTTGACCTCAAATTAATCTTTGTGTTTCATTTTTGTTTGTTGTTATAGCCAACATGGTAGGGTACAACGACATGTTGAATTTTATCCCAAACTATATCATATCATGCTCTAAATTTGATGGTCAAACTAGCCATTCAAACTGTTCTTGAGTTTTCTGGGTTACCCAGAAAACTCATGCAGTCATAAATGTCAAACGCTATTTGACCATTAATTTCGTTCAACTGATGGTTTGTTTAGGTGTTTTTATGGTTCAAGACTACAGTTTACATAGCATACAACAATTCTAAACCAATAAGTTACACAAAACATGTCATCTAGATCAATTCTGGGCAGCATGAATTTCTGACAAATCTTATCAGAGTTCTTCAAAGGTTTCTGGGTTACCCAGAAACGTGTAAAATCAGAGCGGTTAAAGGACTTTGACCACTTATACCTTCTTACTGTGACATAATTTTGGACTTCTACCAATTGGATATTAAAGTTAACATGGCATACTATAGATTCATGCTTTAAAACACATCAAACAAACATGTTAAGACGATCAAAGATCTGACAAAAAAAGGCTTGTCAGACTGTTCTTGACTGCCAAGAACAGTTTGAGTTTTTTAGCTTGATTTTCATATCTAGATGTTATGTAAACATGTTTTAACCGCCCAGATCACTAAATAACATATTAACAAGTATTCCTAAACATCTAAAACACAAAAATTTTGCAGGCTTGAAGATCAAACATAAATTAGGGTTTTGTGCTACCTTTTTCTTTAAATTTGATTTCTAGCTTCTGATTCTGAGCTTGTGGTTTGCTAGGGATTGTTTAGGCTGGTAATATAAGTGTATAGGTTCACAATTTCGTAGGTTTAAAGCTCAGCATCTCATTCTTCTTATAGCAATTCCAAATTAGGGTTTCCTAGCTAATTTCCAAACTTTTGCCTCCTAAAATATCTAGCCAATTAACTTGTGCTGCTTATGATCTGGAGTGTGTCAAGCACAAGCTTGCACACTCCTAGCTTGATTTTTCATTGGCTAGGGTTTTATTTTTGCTTTATTTACTTACTAATTAAATCTAGATTTTTGGTTTAAGCGTGATTAGGGTGTTAATTTAGGTTTAGTAATACCCATAATTATGATATTATATCACAATTAAGATGTTATAACTCCATAATTTAGTGTTCTTGAATCAAATTAGGGGGTCTTAGGGTTTCTAATTAGGGTTTAGGGTTTTTTAATCCTACAATTAGGGTTTTAATCTTTCGTTTAGGGTTTAGTTTAATCTTAATGATTCATAATTAACATTATGATTCATTATTTAAATCTTAATTATATTAATTAAGATTATTGTACAATAATTAGGGTTTTAAATTAATCAATTCAGACAATTATTATCAATTAGGGTTTTCAACTTAGGGTTTCTATTTCCGTGTGTAACATGTTTTAAACCCTATTGAACTTTATTTTAAAAATTTTATCAGTTAATATAATATTATATTAATGTCGAAGCACGACAAAGTACTTCGTCAATTCCAAGTACGACACAGCAGCTTACAAAAATAATTTGCCGAAACGCTTCCCGGTGAATTCGCCGGAAGCACGACAAATCATTTTGTCCGATTAAGCACGACACAGCTGCTGGGCGAAAATTTTTTATTTGACCTAATTGTTTAATAAAACACACAATCACATAATATCAAGTCAGAACAAGAAATTTCATTTCATAAACACATAATTTATATTTACAAATCTTATTAGGGTTCGGAATATTACATTCACCCCCACTAATCAAAATTTCGTCCTCGAAATTTACAGTGCAGTCTATGAAAATAAATGTGGGTAGTTATCTCGTATTTTACTCTCGAGCTCCCACGTAGCTTCCTCGATATTCTAATTTCTCCAGATAACCTTAATCGAAGGTATCTTTTTATTTCGCAAATTTTGTTCTTTCCTATCCACAATTTCAATAGGAATTTCTTCATATAATAAGTCCTTCTCGATTTGAATGGGTTCATAAATCGATAACGTTGTTTATAATCAGGTTTGTACGGTCATAACACGGACACATGAAACACGTTTATGGAATATGTTTCTAGTTTAGGAGGTAGGGCTACCTCATAGGGCTACCTCGCCTATCCTCCTCAATATTTGAAATGGCCCAATAAAATCTCGGACTCAATTTGCCTTTCTTGCCGAAACGTATTTTTCCCTTCCACGGAGATACTTTTAAGAATACGTGACTACCGACATCGAAATCTTGTAACTTTCTGTGTTGATCAGCATATTTCTTCTGCCGATCCTGTGATGCTTGTAATCTTCCCCGTATCATTTGAATTACCTCCGCGGTTTGTTGCACTATTTCGGGTCCTAGCATTTGCCGTTCCCCAACCTCGTCCCAACATAAAGGCGTCCTACATTTTCTTCCATACAAGGCTTTCAAAAGGTGGCATTCCTATTGCTGGCATGGTAACTATTGTTGTAGGCAAATTCTGCTAAAGGTAATTGATCTTCCCCAGCTTCCCTTGAAATCCATGATGCAAGAGCGCAACATGTCTTCCAATGTTTGAATGGTTCTCTCACTCTGACCGTCTAGTTTGTGGATGGTATGCTGTACTTAGTCTCCAACTGAGTTCCTAATTTTTTCTGGAGACTTGTCCAAAAATTTGAAGTAAAATCGTGGATCTCTGTCTGATACTATAGAAAACAGGGACTCCATGTCTAGAAATAACTTCATTGATGTAAAGTCTGGCTAACTGGTCTAGACTGAAGTTGATTTTGATGGGTAGGAAATGAGCTGATTTGGTAAGACGATCTACAATTACCCAAATGGCATTGTGACCCTTTTGTGTGGTTGGAAGGCCAACTATGAAATCCATGGTAATATGCTCCCATTTCCACTCAGGAATTTGTAAGGGTTGTAATAATCCACTTGGTTTATGATGTTCAGCTTTAAACCCGTTGACACGTTAAACATTTGCTTACCCATTTCGCTATCTTTCTTTTCATGTTAGACCACCAAAAATGTTGGCTCAAGTCTTTATACATTTTTGTACTCCCTGGATGTACAGCGAACTTAGAACTGTGGGCTTCATTCAGTATTTCGTCTTTTAGTTCTTGTACTGAAGGTACCCAAATTCTATTTTCGTATCTTAGTACTCCATCCTTATCCACTCTAAACTTAACATTCTTTTTATGAGTTATGTCAGCCTTACACTTTTGACATTCTGCATCCGTCTCCTATAGTTCTTTGACTTTATCCAATAAAGTCGAACTACCTTCCATGACAAATAACTTCTGGGTAGAGTGAACCGAAACTCCTAACTCTATATCAAGTTTGTCAAACTCTTTTTATCAGTACCTCGTTATTAGTCATCATATTCAATTTCTCCTGGTTCTTTCTACTTAAATGCGTCTGCTACGACGTTGGTTTTCCCTGGATGATATAAGATCTCACAATCAAAATCTTTTATCAATTTCTAGCCATCTCCTTTGTCTCATATTTAACTCCTTCTGTGTGAAAATATACTTCAGGACTCTTGTGATCTGTGTATATCTCACACTTCTCCCCGTACAAGTAATGCCTCCAAATTTTTAAGGCAAATACTACGGCGGCTAACTCAAGATCATGCGTAGGATACCTCTTCTCATAATCTTTGAGTTTATCTTGATGCATATGGAATCACTTTCCCATGTTGCATTAACACACACCCTAACCCCCTTGTGTGATGCATCACTATAAACAACGAGGCCTCCTGTATTATCTGGTAAAGATAATATTGGTGCCATACTTAACCGCTTCTTCAACTCTTGGAAGCTTTACTTCACATTTGTCTGTCCAGACGTACTTTACCGTCTCTTTCGAGTCAAATTGGTTAGCGGGGTCGCTATCTTTGAAAAAATCTTGTATAAAACGCCGATAATACCCTGCTAAACCGAGAAAACTTCTTACTTCTGGTTGGAGTTGTTGGTTGTTTCCCAATTCACAACCGCTTCTATCTTGGCTGGATCTACCGCTATTCCATTCTTGTCAATTACATGACCCAAGAACTGGACTCGTTCCAACCAGAATTCACACTTGGAAAACTTTGCATAAAGTTTGTTCCTTGCGTAATATCTCCAATATGCTTCTTAAGTGTTCAGCATGCTCCTCTTTTGTTCTCGAGTATACTAAAATATCATCGATGAAACACTACGACAAATTTGTCCAAGCATGGTTTAAACACTCTGTTCATTAAGTCCATGAATGCTGTCGGCGCATTTTGTTAATCCAAAAGACATCACAAAAAACTCAATAATGTCCGTAGCGTGTCCTAAACGCTGGTCTTCGGGCACATCTTCTTTTCTTTACCTTTAATTGATGATAACCCGATCGTAGGTCGATCTTTGAAAAGTATTCGACCCCTTTCAACTGGTCAAATAGATCGTCAAATTCGTGGTAAAGGATATTTGTTCTTTATTGTTAACTTATTTAATTCTCTATAATCAATGCATAACCTTAACGTTTCCATCCTTCTTCTTTACAAACAATACCGGTGCTCCCCAAGGTGAAACACTGGGTTGTATGTACTTTTTGTCTAAGAGTTCTTGTCGCTGCACAAGTAACATCCTTCAACTCTACAGGTGCCATTATGTACGGTGCCTTGGAAACTGGTGCCGTACCAGGTGCTAGATCGATAACGAACTCGATCTCCCTATCCGGAGGTAGACCGGGTAAGTCATCTGGAAACACGTCCGGAAAATTCTCTAACTACAGGTATTTGATCTAGCTTTACTCCTTCTTTTCGAGTATCTACTATGTATGCCAAATAGCCTGTACAACCCTTCCTAAGCAATCTCTCTGCTTGCATTACTGTCAGACAGTGAGATCGTTTAGGTGAACAACCCCCTTTGAACACTATTTTTGACTCTGAAGCAGTCACTAGATTTACCCGCTTCCGCTGGCAGTCAATTATTGCATTATAATTCACCAGCCAATCCATGCCGAAGATTATATCAAATTCCCCTAGTTGTATGGGAATGAGGTTCACCAGAAACTTGTGTCCTTTAATCTCTACGACACAATTCTTATATATGGTTCTGACGGGAATTATTTCATTGTTTGCGATTTCCACATTAAAAGGTATGTCTAAGTCTTCGCATGGCATTGACAATTTCTTAACAAAGCTATTAGACACAAATGAACAAGTAGCACCAGAGTCGAACAACACATATGCATTTAAAGTGTCGATAGGGATGATACCTGTTACCATGTCTGGTGCAGCAACAGCATCCCTTGTCGTCATATTAAACGTTATTGCGGTTGGACGACCTGGACCCCCAGCTCCTGCTACTGTTGGTTTGGAGTTATTGTTTGGGACTTGGTTTCCTCCCCCAGATTTGTTTTTATTCCTCGGGCAACTCCTAGACACATGCCCAGTTGCACCGCAAGTATAGCAGGTGACATTCGGGTTACTCTGACGAGTATTATCATGACCCTTTTTAGGACAATAAGAGGAATAATGTCCCTCTTGGCCACAATGGTAACAAGTAACCACTCTCTGGCGACATAACCCTATGTGATTCTTTCCGCATATGGCACAACGACCCACCTTATTGTTATTTTTCTGGTTTCTGTTGTTGTTGTTGTTATTATTATTGTTGTAATTGTTACCCCTCCTCACAAAGTTTGTAGGAACAGTGGCGTCCCACTTCCTCTTGTTATTATTAGTACTCCCTGTACTAACTTCTCCTTTCAACTTCCCTCCTTCACTCAGACTTCTCTTTTCCTTATGAAATTTTATTAAAGCTTCATTCTCATTTTCAGCTATGATAGCTTTCTCGAGAATTTCAGGAAAAGTTTTCACTTGAAACACTGACAACTTACTACGAATTTGGGGTTTCAATCCCTCTTCGTACCTTCTGGTCTTCCTTACCTCTGTATTGACCTGGTGTGGGGCAAACCTAGCTAATTCATTGAACTTAGCCGTATATTGGGATACGGTAAGCTCTCCTTGTTCCAATTCTAAGAATCGTACCTCCATACGATCCCGCATTGATTGGGGAAAATAATTTTCGAAGAATAGTTCCTTAAACCTAGTCCAAGGAATTATATATTCACCTGCACGAATTTTTGTATTTTCCCACCAATGGTTTGCCTCACCCTTGAGGAAAAAGGTGGCAAAGATCGTCTTTTGATCTTCGCCAACATTAGTTACCCTGAAAAACTTCTCTATCTCAGTAACCCATGTTTGTGCTTCAATAGGTTCCGCAGCTCCCTTAAATTCCGGTGGTCCTACAAGTTTAAAGTCTTTGAATATAGTGCCCTGTGGATTAACTGGGGTGGGTTGAGGTGGTGGACGATTTTGTAAGGTTTCTAAGAGGATATTTACTAATTGTTGTGTGGGATTTGGTTCGGTGGTCTCAGTTCGGGCTTGGGCTCTTCGTCCTGATGCCATGGTTCTAAAATAAAGAAAAGCAAGTATAAATACAAAGATATGCTTACATAGAACTAACAATTTGATTATATAAACACAACTTGTATATAACATGCAACAACGATCACATATTCGACTAGTAGTTATACTACTACTAGTTATTACATGGATTTCCTATCTTACAACTCAAAATTTTGATATCGTACAAAGTTACAAACACATAAACTTAAACACTACTAAACTGCGCTATCACGCATCCCCTTATCAGCATCTCGTATCATATGACCGACTACTGCCCTATCGATCATATAATCCTCCTTCTCTTCTTCCACCGGATACCTAAACACTCGTCGCTCTAGGCCATCAAATGCCACCTTACTCTTCCTATCGGCTCTGTATGCCTGCATCTGTGCCTCCTGTTTCTCCCTCTGAGTGGCCTGAAGAAGTGTCCTCAGACGCCGAGTCGTATCTCGCTCACTCTCCAATAATCCTGCCGCTATGTTTGCCCGAGAGTTTAGCAGCTTCTAACTCTACTATTGACTGCTGTGTACCAACTCAATAACTATCTCTTCGTGTCTTTCGACACTCATCATCTGGCCCGCTCCAATATCCTCCTCAAAATCAGGGTCTACTAACTGCCCATCTAACAGGGTTCTTTGCCTCCTCTGCCTCTAATATCTCCTCGTCATGGATAAGTTCCTCCTCCCTCTGGGTCTTCATCTTCTAAATCTAGCTCAGGGGTAGCCGGCTCGTAATCAGGCACCTCATCGGGCTCACTGTCTGATAACCATCTTATGTGTTGATTTACTCCTGCCATCCTACAAAAGAATTTTAATTTATTTAGTATTTATGGGGAAACAAATTTACACATAAGATAAAGCTTTTAAGATTATTTTATGTATCATTAAGTATTTTACGGACTCGAAGACTATATTTTAAGGTATTTCCTAACTACCTTAGAGCTATAATCTACCGCTCTGATACCAACCTGTGACGCCCCCAAATTCTCTACTCTCTCTGTAGCAGAATTTGTGCTCACGTGGAACTATACAACTGTAAATACTCAATAATATATGACTTCTATCTATCCAAGATTCACAGTATCCCATAACAGGTACTAGTTCCGGCCAGAACGTTATATGTGTTTGGATACCCTCACTTAGATATATAGATTCATATCTTATGAATATCCCTTTCATATCCATATTCCCTATCTATCTGACATTCACAGTATTAATGATAAGATTGTCCATAGAACTGAGGGGCGCATTCCGGTAAGGATGACACCTTACCGGCGCTCATTAAGTGTAACCCCAGAACTTATAGGACTCTCAACATCATTTAGATACCCTCATTCAGATGTATAGTTCATATAGACACTATATTTAACTTAGTACAACTATTCTAAAGGATTTAAAGATCAGAGTATAACGCATTCTATGACACAAAGGATCATAATATATTACATAACATTTTGTTCGGTTACATCATTCGTTATACTAAGTTATTACAAAAACAAGTCTTTAAAAGACTTAAAGTATTCAACAACAGAAATAAAACTTAATAAGCATGGCTTTTCCCCTTGTTAGTCCCAGACGTGCCAGGGATATCATTTATAGCTGCAAAAGAAGATATGTGCAAGAATGAGCTACAAATGCTCAGCAAGTTCATTTGAATATATAAACACCATGTGTTTGATTTGAAAGATATCAACAATGTATACTGAGGGTTCTGTATAAGAACCATATATTTCATTTAGTTCTATCAGTCTTTAAAGACTTAGAACCATTTGAGTTTTGGATATCTGGTAGGTGATCAGCCTCACCAATATCCTAGGAGTACGCATATCATCCTACCATTTGTGGTCAATATATTATCGACATTTCTTGGCCTTCCTATGAAGGCATTTCCATTTACTCAATATAGATGTCTTACCAAACAATTTGGTTTGACACAACAATTTAGCTCGAATAAACAATATATGAACAATGATTCATTTCTTAAGTTATGCTGAACAAGAAGCAATAACTTCACAATAATTGATAGCAAGATTTATAATACTTGCTTAATATAAGTTGAGTAAGGTTAGGACACTTGCTCAAAAGTAAACAAGTTCGGGATACTTGCATAAAGATAACAAAGTTGGAAGACTTGCCTTAGCGTAGCTCACTATAACTTAGTACAATCGTTCAACGCACGTAGTCTACGTATACCAATAATAAGTGTTAGCACGTATATAAACATGTATCACGTTAATCTAAACAAGTTTCATTAAGGTTCGACGTTGATTCGGTATCTCGGTCGCGTCCTTAATGGCTAAACACATAGATTGTTCGATAAAACTTCATTTGGAAGTCGAATTATTAGTCTAAATAATTTAATTATTATTTCTAACATTTTTAGAAACTTGGTATTATTTTTAAATAATTTTTAGAAGCTTGGAAGTATTTTTAAATAATTTTACAAGTTTAGAAATATTTTTTAAATGATTTAATTATCATTTAGAATAATTTTAAAACATTTAAATATGTTATTTAAATAATTTATTTGTTATTTAGAATATTTTTAGATACTTAAACTATTATTTAAATGATTTATTTATCATTTATAATATTTTTAGAAAGATAGAATATTATTTAAATGATTTATTTTATCATTAATAATATTTTAAACTTTATTTTATCATTAAACTAATTTATTTATTACTTATAATAATTTTTAAAACTTAATTTGATATTTAAATGAATTAATTATCATTTAAAATAAATTTTAAATACTTAATATATTATTTAAATGATTTATTTATCATTAATAATATTTAAATATTTAATATTTTATTTAATTATTATATATAATAATTTTATTTACCTTAATATCATTTTTAAATAATTAATATAATTATTTAATAATTTAATATCATTTTTAAATAATTAAAACAATTATTAAATGATTTATCATAATTATTATTTATTATTTAATTAAATTAAATAATATTTCAGAATATATATAAAAATATTAAAAATGGATTTTTATAATTTAAAAATAAATTTTCGGATTTATTTATTAATTATTAATAATTATTTTATATTTATTTTATATTTTAGAATTTATTTAATTAATTTTTTATTTTATTTTTATTAAAAATCCGTCGCTAAAGGGCTTTAGCGACGGTCTGCATAGAATAATAGGTTTCTGGGTTTGGGGATGAATTTCGTCGCTAAAGGTGTTCTTCATGAAGAACACTTGGTCAACGTCCAACAGTGACTTTTGACCTCAAATTAATCTCAGCTCGTTTGATCTTTGTGTTTGATTGTTGTTTGTTGTTATAGCCAACATGGTAGGGTACAACGACATGTTGAATTTTATCCCAAACTATATCATATCATGCTCTAAATTTGATGGTCAAACTAGCCATTCAAACTACTCTATAATATTTCATTCTTATAAGAAACAAAATATTAAACAAGATTATATACTCTAGTTACAGCGTTACGACGCTTGCGCGTTCGCACGCCAACCTCGCCTATCCAAATACCCACGCAACACGCAATTGTGTATGTCTAGTACGCCCATTCGATTTATATAATACTCATTGTTTAATGCTAAGTATTATTATAAATCATAACATTCATGTTTTATGACTTAGAACAATGTCTTTTATTGTCAGAAGCATTACATATAGTACATACACATGATCGACGCCTTCTGTTTGCACAACAGCCCTAAAAACGGTTAATTTCAAAATTGCTCCAAGTAGTAAATGTAACGATCGGGAATTTTGAAATTTCTTGTAACCCGAGTTTATGTGAATAAAATGAATTTTTATATTTATTTATATTATTATGTGTTACGTGCTTAAAGGTTGTGTTATAACCTAGAATATGTGTATGTGTTGGATTTTACGTGTTGTAGTGTCGTTAGGGTGAATATATTGACTTTGCGAAAAATCGCAAAATCACTATTCACGGGCACGTTTACCGAGGCGCTATTCACGCCATAATATTTTTGCGTCTTTTCAACCTTAATAAATTTCAGTAACACACGTGTGCGAAATGATAATTTTTTCAAGTGTCGGATTTTCATTTTGAGCCCGTTCCTGTTTTATTCGGTATCCGAAATATATTATACGACTGTTCCGAATAAATGGACGAATCCCATAATAATTATTTTTACCCATCCCAATATTTATGGGAGTACCCATTTTAATTTTGGGTAGAGTTATTTACCAGTTTTGGTACAAAAGTGGGAGTTTCGGATATATTTTTGTGTATTTGGCTATTTATTTTGACTTGTTACTCTAAGAGGGAACCAACCCCCATTTTTAGACCAATTAAATGAGAGCAAGAAGGAAGATTGCTGGCAAGATTTGAACTTTTGGCCTCCTTGAGCCACAAACCCATTTTCTCCCAAATTTACTCCTCCACTTATCCCAAATCATTCATTCTCTCTTCCATTCCACACTTCCCCCATTCCATCAACAGATAGAGAGAAAGAGGGAAAATCTGCAGCAAAGAGGAAGAAGAAAGAAGGAGAAGGTCCCCAGAAAAGGAAGAAAGTCGCCGGAAAAAGGAAGGAGGAGGAAGAAGAAGACACGGGTGGAAGAAGAAGAGAATCCAAGCAAGAAGAACTCAAGCCAAGCCCTAGCAAAGCTTCATAACACCTAAGAAGGATTTACAGAGGTAAAACACCAACTAAAATCCATTCCATTCGATTTTTTGTTAAGTTTTTCAAGTTTTCTTAGTTTTGAGCTCCTAAGCTTGTGGGTTAGATTTGTGTCGATTCTTGTTGCTTTTGTTTGTGTTGGATGTTTGTAAATGTTGTTAAGAGGATATATAAGCCATTAATAACATCAAAGTGGAACAAAAATGCAATAAATCCGTACCTATGCTTAACGAGGATGAAGAACATGAAGAACAATGAACTTTGGACATGAACTTGGACATTTGGACGATTTAAAGGACCTTGTAGCTATGATTTTGTGTTTGTTTAATTCGTTCGTTGTTATGATATTGTACTTCCATGGGTTATGAGTTTAACCCAGTTGGAATGGAGTAAAAAGGGATTAAAACAATGTTTTGGTGATGATTTTTGTGAAGAACACCAAGAACACGAAAATATAGCATGAGTTGATACTTTGGCCTAAGATTTGGCCATGTTAATGTTAATAGATAGCTCTAAATTTTTGATATGTTGTAGCTCTATGTCTTAGGAGTCCATAGAGTCCGAAATGGACCAATTTGAAGGTGTATAGAAGGAGTTATGGTGGTTGGAAGCAAGATAGGTCTAGAACACCAAAAAAATAGAGTATTCCGCGAAGCTGGGCAAACGAGCACCATAATCTACTGCTTACAGCGCTGGGGCGCTGGTATTAGGCTTGTTTCCAGTACTGGGGCGCTAGGCCTTAGGTGGTAAAGGTCAGTTTTGACATCCTTTAGTAAAACGGACATAACTTTCTCGTACGAACTTCGTTTTGGATGATTCAAGATGATTCGAAACGAGGACGAATAGACCTACAAATTTCATTTAATAAGTTTTAACATTTGAGGTCGGGATCAAGTCTTAAATTGGCCATCTTTAAAACTGATGTGTAATTGGAGACAATCGGAGGGCGTCGGGCATGCGCTTATGCAACGTGTGATGCTTCCAACGCTATAAGATGTTGTTCTAAGTTCTAAAACATGAATGTTATGAATTATAATGATACTTAGGATTAGCCAATGGGTATTAGATATATCAAAGGGGCGTGCTAGGCGTACGCAATTGCGTGTCGCTTAGGCGTTCGAATAGACAAGTTATGCGTACAGACGTACAAGCGTCGTAACGCCGTAACCAGTGGGCATAACCTTGTTTAATATTTTGTTTATTATTTGAATGAAACATTATAGAGTAGTATATACCATTATTTGGTATCCAGTATGTGACTAATTGTTATGTGAAAATGTACTTAATTGTGTAGGATATTAAGGAGCGTGTGTTGTAATGTTGTAGCAGGCGCACCAGGCAAGTTTCTTTCTTTAACCCTTGTCTAACCCTTGTGTTGGACAAGTTTTATTATGCGAGTTAATTATTGATTGAGCAATCATTCTATATTATTGCAAGTTCCTTACTCAACTATTTTTATTTGAGCAAGTTTCCTATTTCATATAAATGTTGTATATTGTTTGCAAGTATTACTCCATTAAGCGAGTTTCTTATCTTATTCAAGATATTCTGAACAGGTTCCTTTACTTCAATCTTTGTTGTATTGCAAGTACTCCTAGAATGAACTGATATTCGTTCACATTATTTAACTATGCTTCGACGCATGTTATTCAAGCTTTCAAGTTCTATATTCTATGAACTGCATAAGATAGATGTCAAAGCCAATTGTTTCGGCTAGACATATGTTTAATCATCACTGTTGTTAAATAAAGTTATCCGATCAAATTGTTTGGTTTGGATTCCTATGTAAAGCTGAGATGAACAACTTTCATAGCAGGGGAAACAATATGTATGTCGGGGAACCGACACGCGCGCGAACAGTATGTAAAAGGGGTTATGCATAACACCAGGTACATTAGGCTGATCACCTATTGTATTAGTATGTTGGGTTATTAGATGAATTTCTGGTGATTCTAGTAAAAGTTCAGTGTCATGATGACCACTCAATATAAAATATTTCCTCCATTTGGGAACATTGAAATCATTCGGTCCATAGAGGCCCTACAATTGTGTTAAAGAGATCATTCGTAGAAATTGTAAACTATAAAGTATTCATTTGATGATTCACGATTATTGTTTTTATACTTGCTGGGCGAATTTGTTGCTCATCCTTGCTTTTCATAAAATATTTCAGTTAGTGGAGCTCGTGGTGAAAGCTCAGGGAAGGATAAAGGCAAAGGCAAAGCGACGGATTAGCTTTGTACCGTTAAGATTATCATTTTGATTATGTACTAAGACTCGTTGACGTTTGTGATGTATTAAGACTTAATTACCCCTATGTATTAAGTTATGTTTTGTAGTAGCCTTGGTTTCGAGACTTGGGATAGGATTATTTATGTTATATCAATATAAATATTCCTCTATTTCCGCTGTAAAATATCGATAGTATGATGAATGTGTTATATAGTGACGAATCAAGTCTGCGGTTCGGGTGATCCGGATTTGGGGGCGTCACAGGTTGGTATCAAAGCCTTAGGTTATAAACCTTTAGAGAGAGGTCTTTAGGCTATAACCTTAGGAAGTATATAGAGGATAAGGGTAGATAAAACTCATGTAGAGTTTTAGGGCGATCTTAGATACATGCGTCCTAGAGGGATGTGAAAGGTATTTTCATTCCTTACAATGAAGCTATGTTTCTTTACAAGTTGCTAATAGAGTATGTCGCTTGTTGTCTACTCGTAGTACTCATGATAGATATTCTCGTAGTATGATGAGATGATGACATTAAGCAACATACCACCCCCAGCAACACCTGAGGGATCAGTTAACAATGGAGGAGGTCCGACGGACCCCATGCAGCGGTTAGCGGATATATTGGAGAGAATGGAAAGGAGAAGTGCGGGAATCGTGAATCCCAACCCACCGACAACACCCATAACAAGTTTCAAAGACTTCAAAAGCGTAGGAGCCCCAGTTTTGTTTGTCAAGAAGAAAGACGGATCGATGAGGCTCTGCATCGACTACCGGGAATTGAATAAATCAACGATCAAGAATAAGTATCCATTGCCAAGAATCGACGACTTGTTCGATCAACTAAAAGGAGCCAGACACTTCTCGAAGATAGATTTGAGGACCCGATATCATCAGCTAAAAGTAAGAAAGGAAGATGTACCCAAAACTGCATTTTGGACGAGATACGGTCACTACGAGTTTTTGGTGATGTCTTTCGGTTTGACTAACGTGTCGGCAGCATTCATGGACTTGATGAACCGAGTTCTGAAGCAGTACTTAGACAAGTTCGTAGTAGTTTTCATCGATGACATTTTGATTTATTCAAAGACCAAAGAAGAGCATGCCGATCATCTGAACAAAGTACTGGAGACACTGAGAAGGGAGAAGTTATACGCGAAATTATCCAAGTGCGAATTCTGGATGGAAAAGGTGCAATTTTTAGGCCATATGATTGACAAAGACAGTATCTCAGTGGACCCTAAGAAAGTATAAGCAGTTAGTAACTGGGAACGACCGAAGACGCCGACAGAAGTGCGAAGTTTCTTAGGGTTAACCGAGTACTATCGAAGATTTAACCAGGATTTTTCGAAAATAGCAACCCCGTTGACCAATCTGACGAGGAAGACGGTGAAGTTTGTATAGTCTGAAAAGTGCGAAGACAATTTTTAGGAGTTGAAGAAGAGGTTAAGCGAAGCGCCTGTATTGTCCTTACCAAATGATACGGGAGGTTTTGTAGTGTATAGTGATGCATCACACAAATGTCTTGGTTGTGTGTTAATGCAACACGACAAGGTCATTGCATATGCGTCACGACAGTTGAAGGATTACGAGAAGCGATACCCTACCCATGATTTGGAATTAGTAGTTGTCGTCTTTGCATTAAAGATTTGGAGACATTACCTTTATGGGGAGAAATGTGAGATATACACGGATCATAAGAGTCTAAAATATATCTTCACATAGAAGGAGTTGAACATGCGACTAAGGAGGTGGTTGGAATTAATCAAAAATTACGACTGCGAAATTCTCTATCACCCGGGAAAAGCAAACGTAGTAGCAGATGCATTGAGGAGAAAGGGGAACGAGAAATTGTTTAGGTTGACAACTTACGAGGAGTTAACACTGGAAATGGCGAGACTGGAAATTGAAGTGAAAAGTCCGGTAGAGGTAGCAGAGAAGTTATTCATAGTTGAAGCTCATCCGACGTTACTCGACAAAGTGAAAAAAGCACATGAAAAGGATGAAGAATGCGAAAGGATATAGAAGAGGATCGCAGAAAATGAGGAAGAGAAATTCTGAATGGATAAGGATGGTATCTTGAGATACGAGGAGCGAGTGTGGGTGCCAGCCGTGACTGAATTAAGAGATGAGATCTTACATGAAGCACATAATTCAGCATATTCTGTTCACCCAGGAAGCACAAAAATGTACCGTGATCTTCGTCAATATTTTTGGGGGCCCAACATGAAGCGGGGCGTAGCAGAGTACGTCATTAAGTATCTCACATGTCAACAAGTCAAAGCGGAACATCAGAGACCGAGTGGGTTACTTCAACCACTGAATATACTGGAATGGAAATGGGAGCATATCACCATGGACTTCGTGGTAAGACTTCCAGTTACACAAAAGGGTTATGATGCCATTTGGGATAGCATAGATCGATTGACGAAATCCGCACACTTTCTACCGATAAAAATCCGATTCAATTTGAACCAGTTAGCCAAGTTGTATGTAAAGGAGATTGTTTCACGACATGGAGTGCTAGTGTCAATTATCTCTGATCGAGATCCGCGCTTCACGTCAAATTTTTGGAAAAGCTTGCAAGAGAAAATGGGAACACAGTTGCGACTAAGTACTGCTTACCATCCTCAAACTGACGGACAAAGTGAATGAACAATACAACCGCTAGAAGACATGTTGAGAACTTGTGTGATAGATTTCAAAGGGAATTGGGATGACCATTACCGCTTGTGGAATTCGCTTACAATAATAGTTATCATGCAAGTATCGGAATGCCGCCGTATGAAGCCCTCTACGGAAGGAAGTGCAAAACACCATTAAGTTGGGATGAGGTTGGCGAACGACGACTGTTGGGACCAGAATTGGTGCAGCAGACAGCCAAAGTGGTCACATTGATTAGGGCAAGATTAGTTATCGCCCAAGACTGACAAAAGAAGTATGCAGATCAACATCGCCAGACGAGAGACTTCGACGTCAGCAGTTACGTGTTTCTAAAGGTATCTCCCTGGAAAGGGAAGATACGATTTGGAAAGAAGGGAAAGTTAAGCCCGAGGTTCGTAGGACCATTCGAAGTATTGAGGAGAGTGGGTGAAGTGGCGTACGAGGTAGCCTTGCCTCCTGAACTGGAGCATATCCACAACGTGTTCCACGTCTCAGTGTTACGACCATATAAGCCCGATTACAAACACGTGATATCCTATGAGCCCGTTCAAATAGAGAAAGATCTAATGTATGAAGAAATACCTATTTAGATAATTGATAGGAAAGAGCAAGTATTAAGAAAATAAGGTTATACCTTCTATGAAAGTAGTTTGGCGAAACCACAATGCCAAGGAGGCTACGTGGGAATTAGAAGATAAGATGAAAGAGAATTATCCTCAACTTTTCGCTTAACCTTGTATTGTGAATTTTTATTTTTATTTATATTATTATGTGTTACGTGATTAAAGGTTATGTTATAACCTAGAATATGTGTATGTGTTGGATTTTACGTGTTGTAGTGTCGTTAGGGTGAATATATTGACTTTGCGAAAAATCGCAAAATCACTATTCACGGGGCACGTTTACCGAGGCGTTATTCACGCCATAATATTTTTGTGTCTTTTCAACCTTAATAAATTTCAGTAACACACGTGTGCGAAATGATAATTTTTCCAAGTGTCGGATTTTCATTTTGAGCCCGTTCGTGTTTTATTCGGTATCCGAAATATATTATATAACTGTTCCGAATATATGGACGAATCCCATAATAATTATTTTTACCCATCCCAATATTTATGGGAGTACCCATTTTAATTTTGGGTAGAGTTATTTACCAATTTTGGTACAAAAGTGGGAGTTTCGGATATATTTTTGTGTATTTGGGTATTTATTTTGACTTGTTACTCCAAGAGGGAACTAACCCCCAATTTTAGACCAATTAAATGAGAGCAAGAGTGGAGATTGCTGGCAAGATTTGAATTTTTGGCCTCCTTGAGCCACAAACCCATTTTCCCCCAAATTTACTCCTCCACTTCTCCCAAATCATTCATTCTCTCTTCCATTCCACACTTCCCCCATTCCATCAACAGATAGAGAGAGAGAGGGAAAATCTATAGCAAAGAGGAAGAAGAAAGAAGGAGAAGGTCTCCGGAAAAGTCGCCGGAAAAGGAAGAAAGTCGCCGGAAAAAGGAAGGAGGAGGAAGAAGAAGACACGGGTGGAAGAAGAAGAGAATCCAAACAAGAAGAACTCAAGCCAAGCCCTAGCAACGCTTCATAACACCTAGGATGGATTTACAGAGGTAAAACACCAACCAAAATCCATTCCATTCGATTTCTTGTTAAGTTTTTCAAGTTTTCTTAGTTTTGAGCTCCTAAGCTTGTGGGTCAGATTTGTGTCGATTCTTGTTGCTGCTTACCATCCTCAAACTGACGGACAGAGCGAACAAACAATTCAAACACTAGAAGACATGTTGAGAGCTTGTGTGATGGATTTTAAGGGAAATTGGGATGACCATTTACCACTTGTGGAATTCGCTTACAATAACAGTTATCATGTAAGTATTGGTATGCTGCCATACGAAGCCCTCTACGGAAGGAAGTGCAGGACACCGTTAAGTTGGGATGAGGTTGGCGAACAATGACTGTTGGGACCAGAATTGGTGCAACAGACAGCAAAAGTGGTCAAAGTGATCAGGGCAAGATTAGTTGCAGCCCAAGACCGACAAAAGAAGTATGCAGATCAACATCCCCAGACGAGAGACTTCGACGTCGGCATTTACGTGTTTCTGAAGGTATCTCCCTGTAAAGGGAAGATACGATTTGGAAAGAAGGCAAAGTTGAGCCCGAGGTTTGTAGGACCGTTCGAAGTATTGAGAAGAGTGGGTGAAGTGGCGTACGAGGTAGCCTTGCCTCCTGAACTGGAGCATATCCACAACGTGTTCCACGTTTCAGTGTTACGACCATACAAGCCCGATTATTAGCACGTGATATCTTATGAGCCCGTCCAAATAGAGAAAGATCTTACGTATGAGAAAATTCCTATTCAGATAATCGATAGGAAAGAGCAAGTATTAAGAAATAAGGTTATACCTTTTGTAAAAGTAGTTTGGCGAAACCACAATGCCGAGGAGGCTACGTGGGAATTAAAAGATAAAACTTCTTAAAAGAAGAACAATTCAAAGAAGGTATAAGAAAATGCAATAACTAAGGGCACTAAGAACAAAACTGATGCAGATAGCAAAGGAGTTTGCTTCCACTACAATAAGCCTGGACACTGGAAAGGAAACTATAAGGAGCATCTTGCAGAGGCTAACCAGAAGAAGCTTAGTGAAGCTTCGGTTATAGATATAAGTTTATTCATTATTGAAATAAATCTTTCTATAAGTCAAGGTTCTACTTGGGTATTGGATATCGGCTATAGTTCTCACATATGCAATCCAATGCAGAGACTAAGTAGAAGTAGAAAGCTAAACAAAGAGTAAGTAATCTTACGTGTGGAGAATGGAGCAATGGTTGCTACATTAGCCGTAGCAACTTATAGTTTAGTGTTGCCTACGGGCAAGTCTATTAAGTTAATAAGTTGTTATTATGTTCTAGTTCTCTTTATAAACATTATTACTTCCGTTATTGGACAAGGAAGGTTCTAGTATTATATTTAAGAACAATTGTTGTTCTATTTATAATGATAATATTTTGTTTGAAACTGGAAGATCACTTGATAGACTTTGTAAACTTAACTTATATGAAAAATAATTTTGCAAATTAAATAAACTAGTAAAAGAAAAAGGAGATGGTCATTCAAAGAGTTAAATATGTGTACTTGATGAAATACAAGTCTGAATCATTTGAAAGGTTCAAAGAATTCAGAAGTGAAACAATTTGACAAAGTATTAAGATTCTTTGATCAGATTGATGAAGGAATACTTGTGCAATAAGTTTCTAGATCATTTCAAAAATGGTATTTTCTTATAATGGATACCTCCTGATACGCAATAATTGATTGGTGTATCTTAAAGGGAAAAATTGTACCTTATTGGACATGGTGCGGTCCATAATGATTTTTACCGATATTCCAGTATCCATCTAGGGTTATACCATAGAAATGACTGCATATCTACAAAATAAGGTAACCTCAAAATCCGTCCCTAAAACTCCATAAAAGTTATGGATGGGGAGGATTCCTAGTCTTAAGTAAGTTAAGATAAGGGGTTGTCCAACTTATGTGAAAAGGTTTCAAAAGGATAAGCTTGGGACAAAATCTGACAAGTGCAGATTTGTGGGATATCCTAAAAAGGGTTTAGGGTATTATTACTATAATCCTACACGATGCCTTCTTGTATAAAGGTGTTTATCATTGAAGGAGCCAGGGTAATAGATCTTGAAGGAGTTCAAGAACCATAAAGCACTTTGAGTCAAACCGAGGAACCTGTAGATAGACCTATTATACCACAACCGAATCGTAAATCTGGAAGAGTATCGAAGATACCTAGGAGGTATGGATTCATCATAGAGGATGATGATGAGGTACGCATCATAGAGGATGATGATCCAGTTATATACGATGAGGCTATGAGTAGTAGACACTCAGAGAAATGGCAAATGACCATGAAATCCGAAATAGACTCCATGTATGAGAACCAAGTATAGACTTTGGTTACTCCACCGAAAGGCATAGTGCCTAAAAGGTGTATATGGGTCTTTAAGAGAAAGACTAGGGAAAATGGCAAGGTGGAGACCTATAAGACTAGACCTATTTAAAAGGTTTCAAATAAAGTCAAGGAGTTGATTGTGATAAAACCTTATTACCGGGTAATGCTCAAGTCCATTTGGATTTTGCTTGTGATTGCAGCTTATTACGAAATCTAGCAAAATAGATGTGGAGACGTCTTTCCTCAATGAAGACTTGAGGAAAATGTATGTATGATACAGCCAGAGGAATTTGTTTCAAAGGTTGAAGCAAATCGTGCTTTAAGTTACAATGATCCATTTATGGATTGAAGCAAGCTTCTCAAAGATGGAACATTCGTTTTGATGAGACAATCAAAAGAGTTTGATTTTATCAAAAACGAGAATGAACCTAGTGTGTACAAAAGGGTCAGTGGGAGCACTGTGACATTCCTAGTATTATATGTTGATATACTATAGATAAGGAATAACACACCAATGCTACAATCAGTAAAGATAAAATTGTCTAAACATTGCTCTATGAATAACTTGGGAGGAGCATCCTATAAATTGGGGATATAAATCTATATAGATAGATTTAAAAGGATGTTCGGCTTAACCCAAGGAATGTATATTCATTCGATGCTAAAGGCGTTTAGCATGGCAAATTCTAAGAGATGTCTCATGATGATGAGCCATGGAGTGTATCTCTTTAAATTGTCCTCAATAAAAAAGAGATCGCATGAGTTACTATCATGTATGTAATGAATATACAAGGCCTGATGTTGATCAGTCATATTCTGGCACTGTAAGACAGTGATATACATCTTTAAGTACTTAACCGGTACTGAAGATGTGATCATGATTCATGGTAGGTCTAAATTAAAACTAGAGGGTTAAACAGACTAAAGTTTTTCAGACTGAACAAGACGATAATAAATCCACTTTAGGATAAATCGTTACCTTGAATGGTGGTGTAGTGAATTGGAAAGGTTCCAAACAGCAAAGAGTTGATGGTTTAGTGACAAAGACAAAGTATATAGCTGTAAATGAAGCTGCAAGTTGATTGTTTGGATGAAAAGTTCATTACAGAACTAGGAATAGTTCCTAAATCTAATCTTGGATTCAAACATGTGTTGTAACACTTTCATTTGATTAGAGGAATCATTGAAAGAAGAAAAAGTCACTATAGAGATAGTGGACTCTCAAAAACAACATTGCATATCTATTTACTAAAGCTTTATCCAACAGCAGGATGATCGTCACTTAGAGAAGAAGGGTATTATGTAAGACCCCGAAAATTTTAATAAATAGAATTTAATTTTCTTCTTATTATTATTTTAAACAGAAAGGTGTTAAATCGATAATGATAAAGTTACTAATGAAATGTGACAATTGAGATGTCTAGTAATAACGCTAAATCACTATTCATGCGATCACTATTCACGGGGTACTATTCACGCTAAAACGCTTTTATACTTTCTTCGACATTCGAATTACATCATAATATTTATATGAGCTGGATACGAAATTATACGGTATAAATACGAAAGTACTATTCATACGAATATACTATTCATTTATACAAAAAAAAGTCAAACCTGTATGTCGGGGAATATTCCTTCTGTCGGATAATATTCGTTCTGTCGGAGAATATTATATTCGGTAAAGTACGACGGCGCCGTCGAAATAACCACTTTTATATTCGATAACGTACGGCGCCGAAATAACAAAATATTAGTGGGCCCCACAATGATAATATTGTCAACGATAATGGGCCCCATTGTCGGATACTGAAAACGACAGTATTTTGTCAACAATATTATCACTGGCAACTGTTGAAGTACCCGGTAATAAAAAGAACAGTAAAACGCGTTATTCTACAGTAGTACGCGGTATTTCACAGGCACACGGTATTGCACAGTATTTTAAATTATTGATTCAATAATTGATAAAGTAGCAATTGCACAGTATTTTGATTCAATAATTACAATAACATCTGCATGGTACTTTTATTATTTATCATAGTACTGTAACTCATATTATTTGTTATGATATTTTAGCATTATTGATGGATTAAAAATGGAGTCTAACTTAGGGGTACCTAATTAAAATTTTGAAATTCACATGATGTGAACTATTGGTTCACATGTGGGAACTATTGGTTCACATGTGGGAACTATTAGGGGATGTTATGCAAGATTGATAATACTTGAGGGATTATATTAAAAATAGAGGCAAAGATGGAGGTACTAAAGTGTAATAAGTCGAGCCCTTTTTGTGCAATTAATGAAACTTGGTTTTCCTATAAATAGGAGGGGTTATCTTAAGAAATCTTCACACCTTCCTTACTTATACTCCCTCTCTCTCTCTCTAAATTTCTTGAGTTCTCTTAGTGTGCTAGGCTATTGTGAGTATTGGTGAGAATACTAGTATTGTCCAAGTTAATAAACTTCATAGAAAGCAACATCCAATCACTTATTAACGAAGGTAGGGGATATCATTTTTTTTCATACTCTTATGTAATATCAGTTGCTTCCCTATTCGTAAGTGATATTATACTCAGAAAGGTTGTTATTCATTCCGTATTAATTTGTAGGGATAACCTGTCTACGCGGATTACCGCATGACGGGTGAATAACCCTTCGTATTCGTTACTTATAAATCTTTAGTGGAAATAATCTGTCTACGCGGATTACCGCATGACGGGTGAATAACCCTTCGTATTCATTACTTATTAATCTTTTGGGGAGATAATCTGTCTACGCGGATTACCGCATGACGGGTGAAAACCCATTTGCAGTTTCATATATTCTGTTATACTCGTATAACGTATCATTTCTTTTGTACTCTTTACGGAATATCTTTTCTTTCACATTTCTCCATTTATGATAAGAAATCTCTGTTTGTTTCCAAAACCTTATTTTTAAATGGAGAAAATCCTTGAAATTAGTAGAATATCCTTAATAGTTTGTGCTTCATCTAATATCTTTTCACTTGAATCCTTCTATTTCATTTTATACGTTATAGTTGAAGCATGAAATTATAAAGTCATCGTGTTGGCAATTTGGTCAATCTTTGATACTGATTAAATTATAAAGTTTTTCTTATCCTTGATCTCACTGTATCATTGTCATCATCCTCATCCTCATACTTAAATTGTGGTGAAAGTTCTCTTTGGCCCGTAGTGCAAAGATGAACTGGCGTTTGGCATGATCATGACCGGTGATGTTACAAATAAATATCTTTGGCATGTAGGTGCAAAGAGAGGCTGTTGAAACTGTTGATTGGTGTTACAAATAAATATCTTTGGCACATATTGCAAAGAGAGGCTGTTGAAACTGTTGATTGGTGTTACAAATAAATATCTTTGGCACATATTGCAAAGAGAGGCTGTTGAAACTGTTGATTGGTGTTACAAATAAATATCTTTGGCATGTATTGCAAAGAGAGGCTGTTGAAACTGTTGATTGGTGTTACAAATAAATATCTTTGGCACGTAGTGCAAAGAGAGGCTGTTGAAATTGTTGATTGGTGTTACAAATAAATATCTTTGGCATGTATTGCAAAGAGAGGCTGTTGAAACTGTTGATTGGTGTTCCAAATAAATATATTTGGCACGTAGTGCAAAGAGAGGCTGTTGAAATTGTTGATTGGTGTTACAAATAAATATCTTTGGCACGTACTGCAAAGAGAGTCTGTTGAATATAAACTGTTGATTTGGATGTTCATAAACAGGAATTGTTGATTGGTGTTACAGGGATACAATATTGGTGGTGATCCTTTAATTTATAGAAGATGGTAGATATTATAATCTACTTGACTCTTCTAATGGATTATTTGTTCCGCTGTAGTTGTTGTTATTGAACAATTATAATATCTTTAAATCTCTGATTTAATTCTGTTGAAGACTAAAGATAATTTTTATTCTTCATTATCTTAGTCATGATATTTTCTACTGGGCTATTTGTGCTCACCCTTTTCCTTTGTTCTCTTCAGAAAAATAGAGTGTAGCGGGGACTAGCCGGGGAATGGAGTGATGGTCCGAGGCAATAGAAGTGTCTCAATACCTTACTATTAGTGTGGCAATAAGTGTATTGAGAATTTAAGATGTATTTGTATTGTGTTGTTGTATTTTGCACGATACTTATTAGTTGTAAATGGGAAAATTCGTATTTGTATTTGTATTTTGTGGAATGTTATTGGCGACTCAAAATGGGTTGTGTGGACCTATTTTGGGGGCGTCACATATTAGATACCATGGCGATTGGCTTTGGTGCAAGTGGGAGATTGAAAGTAGTATGCACACAAGACAATCATATTTGATATGATGTAGCATATACTTTGTAATCTTATTCGTTTATTAAAGGCATTTTCATTATCTACATGATGTTGTATTATTTAAAATCTGATAAACTCATAGCTTTGAGCAATGCTTTTGGAATCATGATGGTGATCATGCTAATGAGATCTAAATTCTAGATAGCTCACAAACTAAAATCGTTCATAATCGTTAGATTACTAAAAAGGGAATTAGTGAATCCGAATAGATTAGTACATACGTTGCTTACTCTTAGGAAAAGGATGATTGATCTCATAATCATTTGTGTGGAGACACTAAAGCAAGTATGTAGGTGCTTATTGGAGAATAAGTTCATTGAACGTGGTTCGCTAAGGAATACCTAATGGAGTTTTACTCGCCTGTCAATAGAAATTCCTCTAGTGATAGTAGTACAAGTGATTCTTGGACTTGAGATCATCATAGTATCTTGTGTATGATGAGTTATACTTTGACATATCCCTTCAGACCTTTAGGGTATATCAAAGGGTATGATTGAGTATAATAATTTGTACATGGAGATAGGTGAATGATCAACAAAGAATTTATCACATCTAGTAAAAGATGTGAATGTCCTATGTAATTCGATAAATGACAACTCAGTAGTCCTTGGCCAATGCAGAATGAAATTAGAAAGGAGTTTCTAATTTGCATTATTTAGAGTTGTGCATTTGGGAATCGAAATATATATAATTAAATAAAGTAAGACTTGACATTAATTCCATGTCTTATATTTAATTAGGATATTGTATGGTAGAAGGATTGAATTGTACGATAACTATGCACTGAAAGGTTCTTTTGTGATTAATGTTGAAATCTATATTATCTGGAAAGTCGTTGATCGCTAAGGGGGCTTACACTTATTGTAGAATAAATATAATTTAATTAAATGAATTAAATAGTTTAATTAATTTATTTAAATAAGATTAGAATTGTTCTAATTGGTTTATTCACAACCGATTTAATATGGAGAACCTAAAGGGTCACACTGCAAAAGAAAAATATTTATTTAAGAAGTAAATGGCATAATTGTAATAATAAGTTATGTGTATTTAATTTAATCTATGGAGATAGAATAAATTAAATAGGTTAATATTAATTATTTAATATTTTGGAAATATTAAATATAAATTAATAAGAGGAGTCTTATTATTATTATTACTATTACTATTATTGAATTCCTAATAGTGATTGGAAACTAATTAATCGAAGTACTCTCTCATGAATTCCTAATTAGATTAGGAGTTTACTTTAATTAAAGGAGTTTAATTAGAATAGAAACCCTAATCCTAAATAGTTTTGGAGAGGGTTTTCCTACATCTATAAATAAGAGAAGTCTTATCATATATTAGGGTTACACACTCTTGCATAAGAATTGTGGAGAGTACTTACAATTTCTATAAGGATAGAAACTAGGGTTTTGCCAATACACATCTTCTTGAACAAGTATTATTTCTTGGTGGATCACCTCTAGAGGCCAAACACTTGGGTGGCTAATCGGTGGAATTCAAGGAGAACGCGAAGGAATTGGAGTTAAACTTGTACCTAAGGAAGCTAGAATTCTACAAGGGTATAATTCCTATTCTCCATCTCTTTTGTTTAATTAATAATTGTGCATAAAGAAAGATCATCGTGATGGTTTGTATAAAATTTTAAAATCTGATTTTATCGCGCTTTCGCTTTATTTATGTAATTTGATTGCATGTTCGCGTTATATACAAACCTAATAATGTAAGTCATTTTGGGCGCGTCCTGTGCTGGTCTCCTACTGCCCGATTCAGCTTCGACGTCTGTTGGTAAAATGGCCATAACTTTCTTATACGAATTCGAAATTTGGTGATTCAAGAGGCTCCGGAAAGCTAAGACGTAGTTCTACAACTTTCATTCTTTGAGTTTGAAGAGATACGGATTGGAGAAAGGGTGAAATTGAGCCCGAAATGGCTACAATGCAAATGGTAGGCTGAAAGTTCAACATGGCAACACCAAACATTGAGGTTCAAATAGCTTTTGCTCCATTTCCTACAAAACAAAGTAAAAATACATACAAAACACTTAAAAGCAATACAAAATCACATAATACAACATTAGGATAAAAATACATAAAAACCAAACGAAATGACATAGGATTTACAAATTATCAAGTTCAAAAGCACCTAATTTGTGTATATAAAACACACTCATCAAATACCTCCAAACATAAATCTTTGCTTGTCCTCAAGCAAAACAAACATGAACTATAAAAATAAACTCTGCTAATAAAACCTATCTTGAGCAATGGGTTAATAAGCTTGATCAATGGCCTCAAAGATGCCAAAGCATGATAACTCACGAAAACTTTCAAAACGTTGCAAGTCTAGAATTTCAACTAGTTAGTCATATCTTGCTTTAGGTCCATTTTGTGTGTGTGTGAGTACCCAATAGCACTAAATCAATTATAGCTCGGATGAACTTATGCAACTACATTACCTTATGAAAAAAAATCAAAAGAAACTCCAAAACTACATGCTTAACAAATCACTCACCGCAAATGTATACAAATCACAAATTCCAAAAATTTGAGATCAAAGGAATGCAGGTGAGTGCATTTTATTCTCCATCTTACCCTAAGCCCGCTCATATGGGCGAGTACGTTTTACGCTCCATCTCAACCCACCGCAAGATTTGTGATACAACACTTTCTTTCTTTTATCATCATATTATTGAAGAGTGCATCTTACGCTCTATCTCTCCCCAAACATGTGTTTATAAGTGAGTGCGTTTTACGCTCCATCTCAACTTACCATATGACCAACTAATCAAACCTACCAAATTTGGACACCTTGCTTCGAGTGATGTTTAAACGAGTTCTAGAGCTTATAAATATCTCCCACAAGTATTCGGTCATATAAGCCATCCAATGTGCACAACTAGTTCATTACACATGGGTAAGTGCAAAAATAATGGAAGGACTCATAATCAAAGCAATAACTAACAATAAAATTAAGCACTTAGACTAAGCAACATTTGTCCATTTTCCATGAGTTAAAATCAATTCAGTCAAGTTATTATCATTGACCATGGATTATAGTTCAAATCAAATTAAAACAATGCTCAAAAGACACATCCTAAAAATAAATAGCAATTTTTTTTGAATAAAAAAAACACACTTAAAATACACAAATACTAAATTAAAAACACACAAACACTAAGTACTACCCCCAAACTTAAAATTGACCTTGTCCTTAATGTCTAAGATAGGAAAAAATAAAACAAAGAACTTCCATGAGAACGTGCCAAGCGTCATTGATATCCTCTTTTAAGTCCTCAAAGGTGGGGGCGCAATCCACATTTGCTTAGTACTCGGTACCTAAAAACAATTGATTGAAGAAATTAAAATGCTATTAAACAAACTAAAATGCAATCAAACAAAAACAAAAGCAAAATAATAAACTCGGGTTGCCTCCCAAGAAGTGCTTGGTTTATAGTCCTCGACCCGACTTTATTTAAAATAGAAATACAAGTTCAAATTAAGATCAAATCAATTGAAATTAATACTGGAAAAACATTAGAAGAATAATTCCCCGACAACGGCGCCAAAAACTTGTTGTCCGATTTATATAATGATAATTTACGCACAAATATACGCGATCAACAAGTAATAAAGTATAAGTAGAGTTGTTGATCCCATGAGGAATTATTTCTAATATTTTCCAAGTACTAACCTTTTATCATCTCAATCTAATTTAAACTACTGATTTTTGCTTTTTTTGTTGTTTGGTTTTAATAAAGATAACAAATAATCAAGAAATGAAAATCTAATATTAACAAGTCTAAGAGCACAATTTCCCCACTTGCTTTGCAATAATCCCTTCACCCCATTTCCACGAATTTAATCTAATGAGAAGCTAACTGAGATTGTCTATCTATTTATTAATATCTTTCAATGATGAATAAAAAGATCTATTCTAGTTATATTGTTATTTTCATGAAAGACACTTAAAATAGACTCATTAAGCTTAAACTCTCAACCAAGTTACATATGGTGCTCGGTATTCTCATCCTACACACTGTTATGCTATTCACGAATGAATCGACAAGTTCATATGATGCCATATTCAGATCTAATCTTAAACTTCCTTTGTGACGAACGAGATTTTTGTAATTTAATTTAAATATTTATTGAATTAAATAAATATTTTCGATGATTTAATTATTGAATTAAATAATTAATTGATGAATTTGTGGTAGATTAATTTAATTATATGTGTTACATTAGTTAAATTAATGTGGAGAATTTTTATATTTAAAGTATGTATTTAATTGAGCTTATTTAAATGCATTATTTAGATAAGCATATTATTTTTCTAATTAATTTAATAATTAATTAGAGATTTAATGATTTGTCATAATTAATAAAGGAGAATTTTAATTATGTGACAATGTGATTTAATGTGGTATTATTCTATTTTATCTAATTGATTTTAGTAAGATTATTTGGTTAATTAAAAATGTGACATTAAACTATATTATAAGCAATTTATTAAAATAAACTAGAAAGGAGGAATGAAAGTGCTAAACAAACGAAACCTTAGTGGGGGTTGGAGTCAATTAACCCATTATGGGATTAACTGACACCCACTCATCAGATTAAGTTTAACGTATTCTCATTTTCAGCATTCTTTTTTTTTATAAGTTGGATTAGAGAAATACAGAGAGAATTTTGAGAGGATTTGAGAATTGAGAGAAGGATTTATCTCATCATCTTTCTTAATCTAGACTATTAATCAAGGTAATTCCTTAAATCCAAGCTTTAATTACATTTTTAAATTCTTCCATGAATGTATTCTGTAAGTTCTCTGATAATGGAACCTTATGTGTAAATTGTTTGGAAGTTGCTTATAATTGTTTAAATGCATGTATAGTCTACTATATGATGTTATAAATTGTTTTAATTAAGTTAATTCATGAGATTATACCTTAAATTGAAGTTCTGAAACTTACAGAGGAACGGTATATGTATGAATATGACTTATATGTATGAAAAATTACGCTTGAATTGCATGTTAATCGGTAAATGGATGGTTGATTATGTTTATGCATGTAAAAAACGAAAAGAACGAAACTTAAACGGATTAATTTGGTTAAGAAACGAGTTCATAGTGATTGGTTACGCTAAATGTATCAAAATATGAACATAAAGTATAAACAGTGAATTTTTTTTAACCTTTGAATTGGTTGTTTAGGTTGTCTATGATGCTAAACTCATTGTGTATATAATGGGTTTTGGTTTTATAACACATATGATAAATGGGTAGTAATTAAATTATCGATTGAATGAAAAACTTTGGCCAAATTTGTCATTTTTTGTGTTCTTCACGAACTGCAAGAACTGAGTTTCGGGTCCACCATCCCGACGGTGAAATTACACTAGGTAACGTCGCCCCGGCGGTGTCCCCACCACGTCGGTAGAAATGTACTACTTTTCCCGCCTCGGCGGTAGGCTCGCCCCGACGATAGAATTGTACTATGTTTCTCGCCCCGGCGGCCATTTTGTGAAGGAAACCACCGTCCCGACGGTAGATGCAGAACAAGCAAGGATCAAGAAGAGTTAAGAACAAATGAAATAAGAAAGGTATGAATAACAACAAAGTTCTTCATCTTTTCTTTTGTAATTTTTAATAGCTTTAAAATGCTTTTTAGTATGATTAAGAAGTGTATGTTGGTGGTTATTGGTATAATGATCAAAGAAGGATCATGGAGAGATAAGGAAGTTGTTTATATTTGAATCTTGTTAAAACTTACCGATAAATGCCAGGAAAGCAATAATGAAGGTTAAAAATCCTAAACTTATGCGTAGTGGATGAAAAATGTGTTAGAGGACGTAAAACGGATCTAAAAGATGGTGGTTATGTCGTATGATATATTTCACAAGTTTAATATGAACAGTTCCACATAAAAAGGGAGAAAAATCCGCTGTAACGAAGTTATGGCGAGAAATGTCCAAAAAGGCGTTTTAAAACGTTAATAAGATTTAACTCCGCTGGGAGGTGAAATTTTTGCTATAGTATGCGAATGAGTCCAAAACTATAGGAAAATTGTAGTACATAAAAAATGGGGTTCGTAGGCTCAAGAATGAGTCCAATCCGACTCCGGATGAATGAGATACGCTAAAACGAAGTTAATGTTGAAAAACGACGTTTATTGAAAAAGTCGTCCATGTCGGGACTTTTGAGCAAATGTTTGAGGTTGCTATAAATCTTGGAAAATCATTTCGAGTATGATAAGATATAGTTTAATGTGGTATTTTAGAGGTAGGATCAGACTTTAGAGATTAATCGCGTCAACGGACAAATTTTGCAGAAGCAGAAAACATTTTTTTTTGGAACAGGCAACCGCGCCGAGGTGCGCTCGGCAGAGAGTTGGCGTCGGGGCGGGAAAAAAATTGCCTTGTGGAGCGCGCCGGGGCACGGATGCCCTGCACCAACTTTTGCGATTTTCCGACTTTTGTTCGATCAAACGTAACTTTTGCATACGAACTCTGATTTTAGTAATTCAAGATGTTTCAGAAAGCTAACGAAGAGACCTCAACTTTTATTCGATGAGAATTAAAGATTGAGTGTCGGAAATAATTTTAAATAAATCTTTAATCAAGGCTAATGAATAATCGGGGGGTCAAAATGAGGTAAGTTCTTTGGAACGCCAAACCAACAAACCCTGCCAGATAAGATTCTTCAGTCTAATCATTAGACATTAAGAAATATAGTTTAATGTTAGTATAAACCATAAATAGTGACCAATATGTGCCTAATTGTTATGTTTATGTGCATTGAATGTGTAGGACATATAAAGGGCGATTAACGCTAAAAGTCTAGAGACCGCAAAGGCAAGTGTTCTAACCTTGTGCAATTTATTATGTGCAAGTTTTATATTCATTTGATCATACTCTCTTGAATAATTATAAGTATGTTATGATTACGCAATGTGCGTATATTATTAAAAGTTTCAAACTTACAATGATATATATCAATTAAGTTTTATTATGATGGTAAGTTCTAATATACTTGAACTATTTTCAAAATTATTCTAAGCCAATTGTTCCGGCTAGACACATGTTAAGCATTTTATTGATTTCATTATAATCCTCTGAAATGTTATTGGTTTAAGTAGAGCTTTCCAACCAATTGCACTTGGTTTGGATTCAAGTCTGAGAATAAACAACCCTAATATGGGGAATATTTTAGTCGGACATTTTCGATAAGGCTTCAAGTGCCAAAACAATAACACAGTGTCGTTTTCAGTATGTAGTGTTGATCAACGCAGGGCATAACGGGCTGATCACCCACCGTGCCCGTAAGATATAACGGTTTCACAGTTGAATTACTGTTGAACCTTTTCAAATGAAAACAGAAGTTCTTGGTCTTTTAACCGCTCAGCATGATAGTCAATATGTAGTTTCAAAAGAATTTGTTATTCAGAATTATTTTAGATTCTTTCACAACTATTGTTCGGTTGTTGAAGCATATGAAAATGGAAATATTTAATTCTTGCTGATATTGTTATAGTTAATTGTTATTATTTGTTGAGCAATCAAATGCTCACCCTTGCTTGTAATTAAATGTTTCCAGCTAAGCCTGAACATGTAGAAGGTTCCAGAAAGGATAAAAGGAAAGGAAAGTTGAACGAGTAGCGGCATATTCGTGCTTTGTAATAGCTAGGCTTATTATTAATAATACTTAAATGATATTATGTATGAACTTTTAAAGGTCTTAAAACCTAAGAATTGTAAAACTATGTTTGTAATAGCTAGTAATTACCTTCATAACGTTAATATTATTTAGATGTTTGTTGTGGACGAATAGTACCGTGGTGCACCGGATACGGGTTTGAAGGTACCCGGAATTGGGGGCATCACAGGTTAGTATCAAAGCTATAGGTTAGAAACCTTAGGTGGGGATTACCTTAGGCTATAACCTTCGAAGAATTAGAGATAAGAAAAAGAAATAAACTCATATAGAGTTCGTATAGAGATGGATTGAGGAAATTCATCTGAAAGAGGTTTAAAGAAGTAAAAATAATATAAATTTAACTGTTATTTGTTATATGTAATATATTTGATGTTATGTGCTAATCAGATAATAGTTTTATTGTATATTTCAGGTGATGATGATAGTAGAGATATACCAGTGGTATATGAGGAGCTAATCGCTCCAGTCCAGATGGCACCTGAGTCGATATTAGAGCCAGTACTGGTAGTGCCAATAGGGAGCGACCCAGAGGTGGAGATTAATTCTGATGAGGATCTGTCTGAGCACTAGGATGGGTCAGATGATGAGTATGTCAATCCTGAGCTTCAAGAGGCATTGGCACAGCTAGGAGTATTGGTTCACCAGCTAGTGAACCAGAACACAGAGTTACGTACCCAACTAAAGGCGGCCGAGTTTAAGGCCCAATACTATGAGAGTAAAACTAGGGAGCTGCAGGTGGAGAACCATGAGTTGAATAACTTGTGGGATGAGGAGATTGACGGGAGGTAGAGAGCCGAGGAGTAGGTTTTCCACCTCGATCTAGAGGCAAAGGGGGTGAAAAGAAAGGCCGATATAATAATTTTTGCTTACCTGGCTTCTATAGAGAATATCCAGGATAAGGTGTGGACATACCCCGATGAGATGAGACAGTTCAGATGTTCTATCTCTCGAGCCCGTGTGATTGCCATCACGGAAGAGGAGCGTGTCAGAACCCTTGTCAGTGGGGCTAATATAGTATAGGAGTGTACGTAGTATTATGTAGCTATACTTTTATGTATGTGTGTATGTAAATCCCAGCTTTTGATTATAGTAGCAGGACATCTTTTGTAAATCCTAACTCTAATATAAGTTAAGAATTATAATAGGTAAATCCCATCTTTTGTATGTAATAGAGGGATGTAGAAGTATATAGTCGGAGGTGTTATATCATGTAAATATAGCGATTAGCTATACTGAAGTAAGGTGATGAAGCATATTAATATAAGAATTTATTAAATATGCTTGTAATGGTTGTAAGTAACATTAACTACAATTGCTTTAAAATGAGTAATGGTGTAATAATAATAAAAATTTTATTAAACAGAAAATGCCGCCAAGAAGAAGATAAAGAAACCAAGAAGCAGAATCACGTAATGAAAATGAGGAAGGGGCTCAAGAGAACCCCATGCAGCAATGTTTAGATTTACTGTTAGGGGCGTTTCAAGCTAGAAATCCTGCAAATGTTAATGTGAATCCGTCGGCTGCACCCTTGGCCAGCTTTAAAGATTTTAAGAGTGTGGGACCTCCAGAATTTAAGGGGACCAGTGAGCCTATAGAGGCTCAGGCATGGATAAAGGAGATAGAGAAAGCATTTAATATTGTTAGGGTTAGTGAGGAACAAAAGACTACGTTTGCCACGTATATGTTGAAGGAAGAGGCTAATTTCTGGTGGGAGGCAAATCAGAATAGAGCCGGAGAAGGAGTGATTGCATGGGGAAGATTCAAATAAATATTTTTCGAGAATTATTTCCCTGCAAGTATGCAAAGCCAGATGGAGATACGATTTTTAGAGCTGAAGCAAGGGGACATGACGGTGCCCAAGTATGCAGCCAGGTTCAATGAGTTGGCACGATTTGCTCCACACTAGGTGGACATAGAGGAGAGGAAGGCGCGGAGATTTGAGTAGTGTTTGAAACCCCGGCTCTATAATATGTTGTTAGTGTTGCAGATAGAATCGTTCAGTACGATCATGGAAAAGGCTATCATAGCGAAAGGGGGTAGTGAGGCCATTAGCCTCTACGACAAAGAGAGAAAGAATAAGGCTAAATCTGAGGGAGCCACCAAGGCTGAGGGTAATAGCGGAAGTGGAGGAGGAAAGAGGAAATGGAATAACTCTGGGAATACCGAAAATAAGCAGGGAGACCCAAAGAAAAGGGTCTAAGCTTGTAAGAATTGTGGGAAGAACCACACGGGGGTGTGTTTGAAAGGGAAAGTAGTGTGCTACGAGTGTGGCCAGGAGGGACACATCTCTCCTAACTGCCCCAACCCGAGGAAGAACAGTGGATGTTTTGTTTGTGGGTCAATGGATCATATGGCAAGGAATTGTCCAAAGAAGGGACCCGACGGAGGGAGCAGCGGTAAGGGGAATAACAATGGGAAGCTGACAATAATTGGTCTAGCTCCACCAAATAGGCCGACCACCAGGACTTTTAACCTAACGGCCTAAGAGGCAGTAGCATCTAAGGATGTAGTTTCAGGTGTCGTCCCGGTCAATAATATTAATGCTTACGTGCTTTTTGATTCGGGTGCGACTCGTTTTTTCATATTGTATGAATTTACTAGACGTTTAAGTTTACCTCTAGAGAACCTAGAGACACCATTAAGCATACAAGTTGCGAATAAAGAAATAATCCTTGTAGAGCATATCTATAGGAATTGTTGTCTTAAGATATGAAGACATGAGCTAATGGTAGATTTAATCCCGATTCAACTGGGGGAATTTGATATAATTCTGGGCATGGATTGATTGTTTAACCATGGGGTAATGATAGATTGCCAAAAGAAACTAGTAAACCTTAAACCTGCGAAGTGGTCTAAGGTAATATTTTACGGTAGTAAATCGCCAAGGCAGTCACGTTGTCTAGCGATGATGCAAGCAAAGAAATTGTTAAGAAAAGGTTGTATAGGATACTTAGCCTACGTTGTAGATACCCAACGGGTGGGAACAGAGATGGGTCAGATACCCATCGTAAAAGAATTCACGGATGTTTTTTCGAATGAGTTACCAGGTCTTCCGCCGAATAGGGAGATCGAATTTGTTATTGACGTAGTGCCTGGTACAACACCGATTTCGAGGGATGCATATAGGATGGCCCTAGTGGAGATGAAGGAATTGATGATACAATTGCAGGTCTGTTTATAATCACAAAGAAAATAAACTACATCCAGTGTACTCTAGGTGATCAGCCTATCGTACTATTGCGTTGTGCACGTTAAACCACGTTAACCAACCCTTACTGCTTTTTCTCTGGATTGAACCACGTTAACCAATCCTCACTTCATTAATCCCCTTTTGTAGGGTCGTTTTCCTCAGCCTTAAAAATCATCTTCTTCCGCACCAGAACAATTGGATTGGAAATACATTAAAATGACTTATACGAAGTTAATCGTATCTGTCTCACCTCAGTCTAGCCGAAATAATTGGCATAGACTACCATTATAATTTTGTTCATGAATCATGAACCTCGAAATTTTAAATACCTTCCATAAAATTGAAAACTATTTTATGACTTCATGATACCGCAGCGTATAACGATGTGTTGATGGTTCTATGACCATATCCACACTCTGTTATCGTGCGTTGAGGATTTCGTCATTTAATCATATCTGCACTAGGTTCCATTGGTGCAGTAACGATCTCATAAATATATTTTGGATAATTTATAAACACATTTTGATGATTTTAAATTACTTTGTCTAGCCGACACAATTAGCATAGATATTTAAACAATAACACTTTTGAAAACTTATCGGTTTAAAAAAAATCGACATAATCTTTAAAATAAAAACATGTATGCACATAATCGCATGATTTTAAGAATTTTGAGATCTAGAATAGCTAGATGATTTAGAATATCCTAAAACCTCAAATATCTCTAAATTTCCTTCTCTTCCTTAGCATCTCTTAACTATACCCAGTTCATCAAACTTACCACACAATATGAGTTCAGGAACTTACCACAATTATATGAGTTTAGGAACTTATCCTAGTCAGACCAAAGACGTCCATTCGCTAAGGGGTTCAAAAACATACCATATGATTATGAGTCATGAACTTACCATACATATGAGTTTTTAAGAACTCGCATTTAGCCTTAACCTTCTCTACCTATCAGATATGCATATGAGGAAAGAATCACCTGCCCTCCATATAGATAACTAATAGTACTTAACCATGACATTCTCTACCTATCAGCCATGCATATGAGGAAGAATCACCTTACCATCATATAGATAACTAACAGCGTGACCACAGATTTCACTGATTATCAAAATAGGAAGCTAAGTGGTTGTTAGACCAAGCACTACTTCCCTACCCATACAAGGAATTCGTTTAACTTAGCCACTAAACGGAGTCCTCAGCAGAAATCCACAATTCTTAACTTTTTCATAGTTTACTTTGGATTACCATATCCATAATCTAGCAATTTCTACTCATTAAGAGTGTAATTTTAACCACTTCGGTTAAACTATTTCACAGTCTAATAGCCTCTGCGGGACTTTACAGGGATCTTATACAAGACTTCCTTCTTTTTTTCCATTCTTTTCGCTTCCTTGAGTCAGCAGACTCAGGATTAAACTCTTTATTTCTTCTCAAGACCCTTCCTTTGACCTATTCATTCATTTCTTAACTTCGAATTTTCTATATTCGTCTTTTATCACTTACACTTTTTCCGAGTTTATTTCGCTACTATTTTTATCATCTCTTCTACGGTTATAGCCTAAGGTACTCTTACCTAAGGTTTAAAACCTATTAGCTCTGATACCAACTGTAACGCCCCAAGAATCCCCGTACTCTACAGGCGACCTCGTGCATTAATGTACAACCTTACCTTATTATTCACAATATTTTATAATAATATGTTGTTAAAAACTCAATAAATTTAAACCTTTTATAATGTTCCTTATAACTTTGCCACAGAATCGAAATCTTTACAATTCCTTAATACAACTCAAGATTGTAACGACCGGGAATTTTGGATATGCCTTGTAATTCGAATTTTTGAATAGTAATGAATATATTATATTTTATTAATATTATTTTGTGTTACATGTTTAAAGGTTGTGTGACAACCTAGATTATGTGAATGCATGAAATTTTACGTGTTATAGTTTTGTTTAAGTGAATAATTGATTTCGCGTAGCGTCGCTAAATCACCATTCACGGGGCACATTTCCTGAGGCACTATTTATGCCAGATATTTTTTTCGTCTTTTTCGATGTTGAATAATTTTGTTAATGCGTGTATGCGAACGAATAATTTTTCCAAGCGTCAGAAATTTTATTTGAGCTGATACGTGATTTTATCCGTATCCGAAGGGTATATTATGGGTGTTCCGAATAAATGGACAAATTCCGTAATAATTATTTTTATACATCCCAATAATTTATGGGAGTACCCATTTTAATTTTGGGTAGAGTTATTTACCAGTTTTGGTACAAAAGTGGGAGTTTTCGGATATATTTTTGTGTATTTGGGTATTTATTTTGGCTTGTTACTCCAAGAGGGAACCAACCTACCAATTTAGACCAATCAAATGAGAGCATAAAGGGAGTTACCGGCAAGCATTTGAAATTATTGGGCAAGTCCTTGAGCCACAAACCCACTTCTCCCTAAATTACTCCTCCACTTCTCCTCTTTCATTTCATTTCCTCCCACGCCACTTTCGTTGCTCTTCCATTCCAAGTTAGCCCATCAGCAGGTAGAGAGAGTGAGGGAGAGCTGCAGTTAGAGAGAGAATGCAGAGAAAGGGAAGAAGGAAGAAGGAAGAAGAAGTCTAGAGAGAGAGAGGTAGTGCACGGGTGAAGAAGAAAACGAAGCCAAAGCAAGGAACAAGAACTCAAAGCAAAGCCTAGCAGCCTTCTTAACCTCTAGAAGAGATTTGTGGAGGTAAACAATCAACCAAAATTGTTTTCATTTGATTTTGTGAAGATTTTCGAGTTTTGAAGGTTTTTGGAGCTTTTTAGCTCATGGATGATCTTTGCTGCGATTCTTGTTGTTTTTATTTGTGTTAGACCTTTGTAAATGTTGTTAAGAGGTTATGTAAGCCATTAATAACATCAAAGTGGAACAAAAATGGAACAAATATGTACCTTGGCTTAATGGAGCAAGAACAATGGACAAAACATGGACTTTGGACTGTTGGACGATTTAGAGGACTTTGTAGCTATGATTTCGTGTTTGTTTAATTCGTTTATTGTTATGATGTTGTACTTCCATGGGTTATAAGTTTAAACCAGTTGAAATGGAGTAAAAAGGGATTAAAACAAAGATTTGGTGATGATTTTTGTAAAGAACACCAAAAACACGAAGAACACGAAGAACACAAAAATATAACATGAGTTGATACTTTGGCCTATGATTTAGCCATGTTAATGTTAATGTATAACTCTAAATTTTTGATATGTTGTAGCTCTATGTCTTAGGAGTCCATAGAGTCCAGAACGGACCAATTTGAACGTGTATAGAAGAAGTTATGGAAGTTGGAATGAAGAAAGGTCGGATTGCACGAAGGTGGCAAATCTGCAAATTCTGGGCATTAGCGTAGCCTCCGTGATTTCACGGAGGCCTTGTTGCCCTTGTGGCGCAGCCTCCGTGATTCTCACGGAGGCCTTGCCTACTGCTTGAATCCAAAATGTTTAGCATGAACACCTCTTAGTAAAATGACCATAACTTTCTCATACGAACTCGGATTAGGGCGATTCAAGATGATTCGGAAAGCTTAGAGACAAACCTATCCATTAATTAGAATTGAAATTTATCACATGTATCAATTATGAAATTGACTGTTTTTAGAATTATTGTGCAAACGGAGGGCGTCGGTCATACGCGTGTGCAACGTGTAATGCTTCCGACAATAAAAGACAATGTTCTAAGTCCTAAAACATAAATGTTCTGTATTATAATGATACTTAACATTAACCAATGAGTATTAGATAAATTGAATGGGCATGTTAGGCGTACGCAAATGCGTGTCACTTGGGTGTTCGAATAATCAAGTTTGGCGTACAGACGTGCAAGCATCGTAACACCATAACTAGTGTGTATAATCTTGTTTAATATTATATTTCTAATAAGAATGAAACATTATAGAGTAGTATAGACCATTATTTGGTATCCAGTATGTGATTAATTGTTATGTGAATATGTACCTAATTGTGTAGGATATTAAGGAGCGTGTGTTGTAATATTATAGCAGCGCTTCAAGCAAGTTCCCTAACTTCATTCTTTCTACATATTGAATGCAAGTTCTTTCTTAACCCTTGTCTAACCCTTGTGTTGGGCAAGTTTCCTATCCTAACTCAATTTATTCATTGAGCCAGTTTCCTCAACCGTACAACTTTTGTTATTGTGCAAGTTGTTTATTTATTGAGAAATCATTCTATGTTATTGCAAGTTTCCTATTTCATACAAATGTTGTATATTGTTACAAGTTTCATGACTCAAATCGAGTTATTTCTTTCAAGTTATATTAGTGGATTAGTCATTGTTAATTATTCCACATCAAGGATAAATTATTTATATTCGCAGCTTATGCATTTGAATTCATTATCTATTATTGGATTGTGAAACGTTAAGTTCTTCATTCATGAACTGTATAAGGGAATAGTCTACGCCATTTGTTTCGGCTAGACACGTACAGGTTATTATTTTAAAAGCTATCCAAACCGATTGTTGGTGCGGATTCTTGGACTGAGAGAGCAACCCTTTATGTAGGGGATTTTAATGTGTCGGTTATCCGATGCAGTCAGAGCTAAATGTTATGCATATACATAGGGTACGAGAGGTTGATCCCCTCGAGTACTACTGACGGGCCAGGCGTTTAAAAGGGTTAGTTGAATGACTGATCCTTTGGCCAAATAGTTCATGGTCTATTGGACCACTCAGCAGTAAAATAATCAATATTCATTATTTCATTTAAACTTTGATTATATTGTCAGCTATTTCTTCAATGTCTTAAATTGTTGAACTATGCGATTATTGTTCTCATTCATTCATGATATATCATCTTTATTTATTTTAAACTTGCTGAGCAAAGTAGTTGCTCACCCTTGCTATATCATGAACCTATTGCAGTTAAGTCGGAGAGTTCCAAAGCGGACAAAGGCAAAGGAAAACTTAAAGAATAGTTATATGAACTATCCCATTATGTAATTGTGGAATCGTTTTGTAATATTATTGTATTCTGCGATGTATTTTATTTAAGGTTATAGACCTTGGGACCGTAGTAAACCTTTTGTAATGAAAACATATGTTTATTTATTCCGCATTAGTTAATTTATGTTGTTTATAGGTATACAGATGTATTTTATCGTGAGCACCAAATTCGAGGTAATTGTAACTGAATTTGGGGGTGTCACAGGTTGGTATCAAAGCCTTAGGCTATAAACTTTAGGAATGCGAAACCTAGGTTATAACCTTAGTATTAAACTCGTATTGAGTACGCTAGGTGATGGATTGAGGAGATTCATTTGATGGTCATGTCTGAAGGTGGATTGTGGAAATCCATCGAGCCGAGTTGTGCATGATAAAATATCATTTCATTCTATCAATGAATATATTTTATTATGGCACTGACATCTTGCTATCTATTTATTTCTGTTTGTGGCTATAGGATGTCTGAGATGGGAGAGTACAGTCCTGCTAGAGAGGTAGAGTTCATAGACATTCATGTGCACGCAGGGCATTTAGTGGAGGTGCAGCCGAGTGAGCCAGAGATGATGGACACTAGGGATGAGTCTGAGGCCGAGCATGGTTCCGAGGAGGAGCCAGTTAACGGAGGAGTGCTGAGACTGCTAAGCGATGAGGGGGAGGATGAGGACCCCGAAGAGGATCCAGTGACGGAGAATAATGAGCCACCTGAGTATGCAGATGGCATGGGCACTACTGCTAGTGACATCATCGAAGAGCTGATAAATAGGAATGAGGAGCTCGAGAATCGAATAACTCACTTAGAGGAGAAGAGCTAGGATCACCAGGACCGAGAGGAGTAGTACAGGTCTTTAGCGTATCAGACTTTGGGAGAAAAGGCTGAGTTAACCCAGAAGCTGCAAGAAAAGGATCAGAGGATTGGGAGAAAAGTCGGCGTGGGGCTTCTGTTCAGCTTAGTGTGATGGTCTATGACCTCTTAGAGAGGAATGTGGTGTTGGTAGGACAGATAAAGCGGGTAGAGGATCAGCTGGAGACTACTCGTCTGGAGCGAGATGAGGCTATGGAGCAGTTGGCAGCCCTGACAGCAGAGATTGATTCCCTCCATTTAGGCTTGACCACTTCTATTGGCAGGCTGAGGGACAGGGTGAGGAGGTACCCCAGGGATGACGGGAATAGCAGGCGCGTGATTAGGCGCCAGTGGTCGACAAGCTGGCTCGACGGGAGCTCCGAGTTACACTCCGCCGTAGCAGGCGGTGATGTGTTATTTTTTGCATTATGTTTGCAGTAGGTCCCACTTTTGCTATAATAAGGGCTTACTTATGTTGTAAATCCCTATGCTTGTAGCATGCATGGGATAGTAGTTGAACCCCAATTTTGTTTCTGATAGAGGGGTGGAAGGTTATTATTCCCACTTTTGTTTGTTAGGGGATAGTTAATGGTTGGCAGGCTGTGTCATTTAGCGTTTATAAAAGTATGCTACATGTTGAGTTAGGTTGTATTAAAATAGTGGTGTATGATTATAAATGCAGTTGTTTTATTTAAATCAAATGTGTTTGATAGATGCTTTTACTCCAAATTGCTGACTTAAATAACTTATTGCATGAGACCTAGATCTATAAGTAAAAGTCGATGGTTTTCTTTTATCAGATCATGGCGCCAAGAGGACGACCGCGTAACCAACGGGTTGAGGAGTCATAAAGTGAGGTACGGAATTAACAGGACCCAATGAGAGCGTTCGTTGAGTTATTGGCAGAAGTCATGCAAAATAGACCCCCACCTGTTGGAGAGCAGCCAGGGCGGCAGCCCGCACAGCATTTGGCTAGTTTCAAGGACTTTAAACTAGTGGGACCTCCCGAGTTCAAAGGAACACTAGACCCGATTGAAGCCCAAACTTTGATCGAAGAAATAGAGAAAGTGTTCGAGGTTGCAAGAGTAGCTGAAGAACAGAAGACAGGGTTCGCCACTTTTATGATGAAGGGTGAAGCGAACTATTGGTGGAAGGACAACAAAAACCGTGCTAGAGATGGTGTGATACCATGGGAACGTTTCAAGGAGCTATTCTTCGAGAACTATTTCCCGGAGAGTATGAAGCAGAACATGGAGGTGAAGTTTTAGGAGCTCAAGCCGAGGAACATGTCAGTCGCGGAGTACGCAGCAAATTTAATGAGTTAGCCAGATTTTCACCTCACCACGTAAACACTGAAGCCAGAAAGGCAAAGAGATTTGAATTAGGCCTGAAACCGTGGGTGTATAGTAAGGTGGCAGTTCTAAGGATTGACACATTTTCTACGCTGTTGGAAAGGGCCATCATTGCCGAAGGAGGCAACGAGGCTCTAACAAAGTTCAATCAGGACAAAAAGAAGGGTCACGAAGGAAGCAAAGGAGGTAGTAGCGGGGGAAGTAACCCGAATAAAAGGAAATGGAGTGATAGCCAATCTTCTGGTGGAAACAAGTCCGGAGGAGAGGTTAAGAAGGGTAATAAGTGCAATAATTGTGAAAAGAATCACTCTGGAGAGTGCATGAAAGGAAAGGGAGTTTGTTTTAACTGTGGGCAACAGGGGCACTTTGCTCCTCAATGCCCAAAAGGAAAGAAAGCGGGATGCTTCTCATGTGGAGCATCAGATCATCAAATCAAGGATTGCCCGAAAAGGAAGGGGGATGTAGCGAGTGGCAACAAGGACAACAACAATAGAAACAACAACAATAGGCTGAGCATTGGAAGGCCAGCTAGTCAAACCAACAGACCAATGGTACGCACTTTCAACATGACTGTACAGGATGCGGTGGAGTCAAAGGACGTGGTGTCAGGTATTATTTCGATCAATAATATCAGTGCATATGTATTATTTGATTCGGGTGCTACCTGTTCATTTGTTTCGAAAGATTTTGCTAAACGGTTAAATTTACCTCGTGAGATTTTAGAGAATCCAATGAATGTGGAAGTAGCTAATAAGGAAGTTATTCCTATAGAACATATTCATAGAAATTGTTGTGCTGAGATAAACAGGTATAATCTGAGCATAGATTTAATTCCGATACAACTAGGAGAAATTGATGTGATTCTTGGGATGGATTGGCTATCTAATCACGGAGCTGTGATTGACTGCCAAAAGAAATGTATACACCTGAAGACTCCAGATAAGTCGAGGGTTGTATTCTGTGGAAGTAAATCGCCTAGACAATCTCGTTGTCTGACGATGATGTAAGCAAGGAGACTGCTTAGAAAGGGCTGCATAGGTTATCTAGCTCACGTGGTTGATACCCGAAGAGTAGAGGGTGAGCTGGGTCAGATACTTGTAGTAAGGGAATTCCCGGATGTTTTCCCAGATGAGTTACCGGGCTTACCACCAGATAGAGAAGTGGAATTTGTGATGGACTTGGTACCGGGAACCGCACCGATCTCAAAGGCACCGTACAGGATGGCACTGGTAGAGATGAAGGAACTGATGGTTCAACTGCAAGACCTTCTAGATAAAGGGTATATTCGTCCGAGTGTATCTCCGTGGGGAGCACCAGTGCTGTTTGTAAAAAAGAAGGATAGATCGTTAAGGCTTTGCATTGACTATCGGGAGTTGAACAAAGTCACTATTAAGAACAAGTACCCATTGCCTAGGATTGATGATTTGTTTAATCAATTAAAGGGAGCAAAATACTTTTCGAAGATTGACTTGAGGACGGGATATCACCAACTGAAGGTGAGGCAGGAGGACATACTGAAGACAGCATTCAGAACTCGGTATGGACACTTTGAGTTTTTGGTGATGTCGTTTGGGCTGACAAACGTGCCAGTAGCATTTATGGACATGATGAACAGAGTGTTCAAGCAATACCTAGATAAATTTATTGTTGTTTTCATAGATGACATTTTAGTCTACTCGAAGACGGAGGAGGAACACATCGAGCATTTGAGAATAGCCCTGGAAACACTAAGAAGGGAAAAGTTATATGCAAAGTTTTCCAAGTGTGAATTTTGGCTACAAAGGGCGCAGTTTTTGGGGCACGTGATTGACAAGGATGGTGTATCGGTGGATCCTGCGAAGGTAGAAGCAGTAATAAACTGGGAACAGCCGAAGACGCCAGCAGAAGTCCGAAGTTTCTTCGGATTAGCAGGTTACTATCGGAGGTTTATTCAGAACTTTTCAAAGATAGCAACACCGTTTACAAATTTGACAAGGAAAACTGTAAAGTTTGTATGGACGGATAAGTGCGAAGAGAGTTTCTTGGAGTTAAAGAAGAAACTTAGTGAAGCACCTGTGTTATCCTTACCAGATAATACAGGGGGATTTGTGGTGTACAGTGATGCGTCACACAAAGGTCTTGGGTGCGTATTGATGCAGTATGGGAAGGTCATTGCATACGCGTCACGGCCTAAGGACTATGAGAAGAGATATCCGACTCATGACCTGGAACTAGCGGCAGTGGTGTTTGCTCTGAATATTTAGAGGCACTATCTGTATGGGGGAGAAGTGTGAGATATACACAGACCACAAAAGTCTGAAGTATATCTTCACTCAGAATGAGCTAAATATGAGGCAGCGACGATGGTTGGAGTTGATCAAGGACTATGACTGTGAAATTCTGTATCATCCCGGTAAGGCCAATGTAGTAGCCGATGCTATAAGTAGGAAGGGTAGAGATAAGTTGATGATGCTAACAGCTCAAGAGGAACTGATCAAGGATATGGAAAGACTGGAGTTGGAAGTCAAGTATCCGACGAATGCAGACGAGAAACTGTTCAAAGTAGAGGCGAGTCTAACCTTATTAGATAAGATAAATGAGGCTCAAGGAAAGGATGATGAATGTGTTGCCATAAGGGAACGGATCTCGGAAGGAGAGGAATTGAAGTACAAAGTTGATAACACGGGACTGCTAAGGTTTGAAAGGAGGATCTAGATATCGATGGTTCCAGAGTTAAGAGAAGAGATTTTGTAGGAAGCTCATTCTACGAAGTATTTGATATACCCTGGTAGTACCAAGATGTATCAGGATTTGCGCCAACATTTCTGGTGGCCGAACATGAAGAAGGAGGTCGTGGAATGTGTTAGACGATGTTTGACATGTCAAAGGGTAAAACTAGAACATCAGAAACTGGATGGACTGCTACAACCGCTGGAGATTCTGGAGTGGAAGTGGGAGCATATCACGATGGATTTTGTGATGGGGCTTCCACCAACTCAGAAGGGTTACAACGCGATCTGGGTGATTGTGGATCGTTTAACTAAATCTGCACATTTTCTACCGATCAAGATAAGGTACAATCTGGAGCAGCTAGCAAAGTTATATGTGAAAGAGATTATGTCAAGACATGGGATGCCAGTGTCTATTCTATCTGACAGAGATCCGTGTTTCACGTCGAATTTTCTGGAAGAGCTTGCAAGAAAGGTTGGGAACTCAGTTGAGGCTGAGTACGGCGTATCACCCTCAAACGGATGGGCAAAGCGAACGAACGATTCAAACGCTAGAGGACATGCTTAGAGCATGTGTGATGGATTTTAAAGGCAACTGGGATAACCACCTACCATTGGTGGATTTTGCCTATAATAACAGTTATCACGCAAGTATTGGCATGCCGCCATATGAAGCATTATACGGAAGGAAGTGTTAAATACCTCTATGTTGGGATGAAGTCGGTGAACAGAGACTGTTGGGACCTGAATTGGTACAGTAGACCGTGGATGTCATCAAAGTGATAAGAGCTCGATTGGTAGCGGCTCAGGACCGACAGAAGAAATACGCCGATTTGCATCGTCAGAAGCGAGACTTTGAAGCTGGCAGTTTTGTATTTTTGAAGGTATTTCCCTGGAAAGGGAAGATCAGATTTGGGAAGAAGGGGAAATTGAGTCCCAGGTTCGTAGGACCTTTTGAAGTTTTAAAAAAAGTAGGTGAAGTGGCGTACGAGGTAGCTTTACCTCCTGAACTTGAGCATATTCACAATGTGTTCCACGTTTCTGTCTTATGACCATATAAACCCGACTACAAGCATATGATATCCTATGAACCAATTCAAGTTGAGCGAGACTTGTCATATGAAGAGATTCCTATCCAGATATTAGATAGGAAGGAGCAGACGTTAAGAAGTAAGGTTATCCATTCAGTCAAAGTACTTTGGAGGAACCACGTAGCTGACGAAGTCACGTGGGAGCTAGAAGAGAAGATGAGGAAGAATTATCCGTATCTTTTTGAGTGAACCCATGTTAAGATTTTCGTACCTAGACCGTAATTCTAGGGACAGAATTCTTATAAGGGGAGGAGGATGTAACGACCGAAAATTTTGGGTTTGCCTTGTAATTCGAATTTTTGAATATTAAGGAATATATTATATTTTATTAATATTATTTTGTGTTGCATGTTTAAAGGTTGTGTGACAACCTGGATTATGTGAATGCATGAAATTTTACGTGTTATAGTTTTATTTAAGTGAATAATTGATTTCGCGTAGCATCGCTAAATCACTATTCACGGGGCACGTTTCCCGAGGCACTATTCATGTCAGATATTTTTTTCGTCTTTTTTGATGTTGAATAATTTTGTTAATGCGTGTATGCGAACGAATAATTTTTCCAAGCGTCAAAAATTTTATTTGAGCTGATACGTGATTTTATCCGTATCCGAAGGGTATATTATGGGTATTCCGAATAAATGGACAAATTCCGTAATAATTATTTTTATGCGTCCCAATAATTTATAGGAGTACCCATTTTAATTTTGGGTAGAGTTATTTACCGGTTTTGGAACAAATTCGTACCTTGGCTTAATGTAGCAAGAACAATGGACAAAACATGGACTTTGGACTGTTGGACGATTTAGAGGACTTTATAGCTATGATTTCGTGTTTGTTTAATTCGTTTATTGTTATGATGTTGTACTTCCATGGGTTATGAGTTTAACCCAGTTGGAATGGAGTAAAAAGGGATTAAAACAAAGATTTGGTGATGATTTTTGTAAAGAACACCAAAAACACGAAGAACACCAAGAACACGAAAATATTGCATGAGTTGATACTTTGGCATATGATTTAGCCATGTTAATGTTAATGGATAACTCTAAATTTTTGATATGTTGTATCTCTATGTCTTAGGAATCCATAGAGTCTGGAACGGACCAATTTGAACGTGTATAGAAGAAGTTATGGAGGTTGGAGTGAAGAAAGGTCGGATTGCACGAAGGTGGCAAATCTGCAAATTCTGGGCATTGGCGCAGCCTCCGTGATTTCATGAAGGCCTTGCTAAGCCCGCTGTCATTGGCGCAGCCTCCGTGATTTCACGGAGGCCGTGCCGACTGCCTGAATCCAAAATGTTTAGCATGAACACCTCTTAGTAAAATGACCATAACTTTCTCATACGAACTCAGATTAGGGCGATTCAAGATGATTCGGAAAGCTTAGAGATAGGCCTACAACTTCCATTAATTAGAATTGAGATTTATCACATGTATCAATTATGAAATGGACTATTTTTAGGATTGTTGTGCAAACGGAGGGCGTCGGTCATGCGCGTGTGCAACGTGTAATGCTTCCGACAATAAAAGACAATGTTCTAAGTCCTAAAACATGAATGTTCTGTATTATAATGATACTTAACATTAAACAATGAGTATTAGATAAATTGAATGGGCATGTTAGGCGTACGCAAATGCGTATCGCTTGGGCGTTCGAATAATCAAGTTTGGCGTACAGACGTGCAAGCGTCGTAACGCCGTAACTAGTGTGTATGATATTGTTTAATATTATGTTTCTAATAAGAATGAAACATTATAGAGTAGTATAGACCATTATTTGGTAATCCAGTATGTGACTAATTGTTATGCAAATATGTACCTAATTGTGTAGGATATTAAGGCGCGTGTGTTGTAATATTGTAGCAGCGCTTCAGGCAAGTTCCCTAACTTCATTTTTTCTATATATTGAATGCAAGTTCTTTCTTAACCCTTGTCTAACCCTTGTGTTGGGCAAGTTTCCTATCCTAACTCAATTTATTCATTATGCTAGTTTCCTCAACCGTACAACTTTTGTTATTGTGCGAGTTGTTTATATATTGAGAAATCATTCTATGTTATTGCAAGTTTCCTATTTCATACAAATGTTGTATATTGTTACAAGTTTCATGACTCAAATCGAGTTATTTCTTTCAAGTTATATTAGTAGATTAGTTATTGTTAATTATTCCACATCAAGGATAAATTATTTATATTCGCAGCTTATGCAGTTGAATTCATTATCTGTTATTAGATTGTAAAACGTTAAGTTCTTCGTTCATGAATTGTTTAAGGGAATAGTCTACGCCACTTGTTTCGGCTAGACACATACAGGTTATTATTTTAAAAGCTATCCAAACCGATTGTTGGTGCGGATTCTTGGACTGAGAGAGCAACCCTTATGTAGGGGATTTTAATGTGTCGGCTATCAGATGCAGTTAGAGCTAAATGTTATACATATACATAGGGTACGAGAGGCTGATCCCCTCGAGTACTACTGATGGGCCAGACGTTTAAAAGGGTTAGTTGAATGACTGATCCTTTGGCCAAATAGTTCATGGTCTATTAGACCACTCAGCAGTAAATAATCAATATTCATTATTTCATTTGAACTTTGATTATATTGTCAGCTATTTCTTCAATGTCTTAAATTGTTGAAACTATGCGATTATTGTTCTCATTCATTCATGATATATCCTTTTTATTTATTTTAAACTTGCTGAGCAAAGTAGTTGCTCACCCTTGCTATATCATGAACCTATTGCAGTTAAGCCGGGGAGTTCCAAAGCGGACAAAGGCAAAGGAAAACTTAAGGAATAGTTATATGAACTATCCCGTTATGTAATTGTGGAATCGTTTTGTAATATTATTGTATTCTGCGATGTATTTTATTTAAGGTTATAGACCTTGGGACCGTAGTAAATCTTTTGTAATAAACAACATATGTTTATTTATTCCGCATTAGTTAATTTATGTTGTTTAGAGGTATACAGATGTATTTTATCGTGAGCACCAAATTCGAGGTAATGGTACCTGAATTTGGGGGTGTCACAAAGATCATATACCAAATGATCTGATTTAATACATTATCGGTGAGTAAAAATAAAACTCACACCACAACAATAAGTCTTTCTATTTTAGATAATAACTTCTTTACTCAAGCGAGTCTGCTAACGATAAATGTCGTCTAGCATAAGTACAAACAATACCATACTACAAGTTTTCTAACTTATAACATCTCAAACAGATATAACATAACAGAGTTACAATACAAAGATTTATTTCTTCTAGCTATAGAGTTTTTGTTATTAAACTCCTCTTAAATCCCATCTTTTTCCTTCATCTTTACCGGGATCTCCGGATACCTCGTACTTCACTGAAAGTGTTTATTTGAAGCAAGAGTGAGCACGACGGCTCAGCAAGTTTAATAGTTTCACATAACACATAAATCATGCATCATGCATGCTTGGCAATATATTCATGTATGACATTGTATACATGCTTCTTAATTATTATACATCGCACTTAAAACATGCTTCGTAACTTATATCAAATCATACTTCACAATTTGTACATATTTCACATGTAATCATGTTTCATGCTTTTCACATACTTCACAAATAATCACACCCATTGATTTCACATATCATCAATAACATCAATATAGATTTCTATCAACAAGTTAATATCACATTGTTCATAACAATGCACATAGCAACAAGTTCTGAAAAACTTGCCTAATAAGTTTATCCAGCATATGCTAACATTATTATGTTCCTCGAACAACCTTCAATCGTAATATAGTTAACATATTCACATTAGTCACAATACGCATTACAAGTCTTAATTATGACTTTAACTTTCAATTTTTCTCAACTTTTACGATAGCTTAGCTAATTCATATCTCACTCGTACCAACTCAGAATTAGTTCATCTTTGGATAATGAACTATGCATAACATATTCTAACTACCCCTATAGGTGTTATAAATAACAAAATTCTCAAACTCAAAAAGTTCGATTTAAGAGGTCAAACCCTTGGGTTCCCCTAGTGTGTAGACTGATGAACCCCGGCTCGATTAAATGGCCATAACTTCTTTGTTTCTTAACCGTTTGGGGTGATTCTTGAGTCCATTCTCATAATAATTTTCCCCTCTACAACTTTCCTTCATATTTCAAATCAAGATTCGAATCGAAAGTTGACTTAAAATCGCTCTCAAGGACATAATGCAAACTAAACTTCATTTTACTTCACTTGAAAGACAAACCTTAACACCTTATGTATTATTTAGCTAGTTCATCATGTTATATGACTTACTAACATAGTAATACATAAACCAACACAAAGTCTAACACTTTTAAAACATATTTTCAAGATCAAACAATGATCGATTTGAAACCGACACTTGGGGTTTTTACAAAACGACAACTTTTAAGTTTAAAACTTATTATGAACATAACATAGCTCCTTTTTTATTTATTTGAAAGAGGTTATTATCACCACTTGTAGATCTATAAAATAAACTTATGGATCTTTAAAAATACTCATAAAATATGAGGTTTTCTATTGAAAATCACAACCACCAAAGTTAAGGCTTAACTTTAAGCAACCATATCTAGGTTTCTTAAACATACATGGACAAAAATGTGATCTATCTATATTTTTACCATCATAGATCTGCCTTATACCATTGGAACCACCATGTTCCACCATATAGATCATAGATCTCCTAGCATAAACCTAGATCTAGCAATATTAATCAAAAACATAAAGTTCTAGGTTTTAGAAATACTTTTAAACCTTTAAGGTTTCTTCTTCTTCTTCTAGATGAAAGGATGTCAAGCTTGAGCATCCTCCTCTTCTTCTTTCCATGGCTTTGATAGAACATAGCTAGAGCTCATTTACCTCCTTCTCATGGCCATCCACGAATTTCTCTCTCTCTCTCTATTGTTCTAGCTATTTAGCTTAAGGAAAAGAAGTGAAAATGAATGAAATGAAATTGTCAAGCCTTGGTTAATCAACCAAGCTTCTCTCTCCTCTTGCAATTATGCTTGCAATAACATTACATACATAATGTATATCTATTCTTTTCTCCCACCACTTAACCAAAGCTAGGTAACCAAAGGTGGTTAAATAAACTAGGGGACAAGGTATTAATTAAAGTAGATGGGACAAGGCATTTGGGGGCTACTTTATAAGAGATGTAAGAGGCTAGCTCTAGCCCTCTCTTGGCCCAAGATGGACGGTTTTCCCATGCTCTACTTCCCCACACTTTTGTTTTTATTTTTCATTTAATTTATACATAAGTATACTTGCAATAATATTACATACACATATGTGTATCTATCTAATCCATCCACCATTTAACTTAGTTGTAGTTAACTTTCTAACATTTACCTCAAGGTCAAAATTCAATCAACCTTTGTTAGTTATCAACTTATTCTCCTTCTCCCAACAATTAACCAAGGTATGGTTAATTCTTTACAAACATGTAATCCCATGGTTACTTACTAATTCCATGTTGGTCAATTATTCCCTTATAAGAATTAACCTAGAGTGAATTCACTAACTCCACCTTAGTTAAGTCTCATCTATCATGTATACATACAATTATATATTTATACACATTTTGCTAGTAACTAACCAACGCATGGTTAAAGCTTTAACTAAGTTACCACCTAGGGATACTCAATTAAACCATCTATGGTTAATTCTCATAATCACATGCATTCATCTAGCGTTTAACCAATGTTTGGTTAATGCCCTCTCTTGTTTACCAACTAGGATTATTCAATTAACCTTACATTGGTTAATTCTCTACAACTTTTTATTTCTCCAACACAAGCTACCAACCTAGCCCATCATAGCTCTCTTACACTACTTACACACATCACCAATTTGTCACTTTCATCCCATTTTTGCTCCTACCAATGCAACTTTGGATAAAACAAAAGCAAAAGTCTACCCACTTGTTTTAATTTTTTTCCCTTTTCTTTTAATAAGAATACTTGCACAATTATATATATGTATAAATATACTAATGCGTATATATAAATATACCAACACATACGTTTCTCTCTCTTCATTATCTAAACCTTTTATTTATAGAAAGTTTCCAAACTTTTCATTTATGGAAAGTTTCTACCGTTCCATTTCTTTGGGCTTCTTTAACTTAAGGTTGGTTAAAAATATGGTCAACCTAGTTTACTCATCCTTTGGCTAATTTGTTGGGTTACTCATAGAACCCTAACACATTAGATCCTTACTCATAACTTGGGCTTATAATAAATTCCTCTTGGACTATCAATTATCATACATTTGGGCTTATATTTAAATTACCCACTTCACATCTAGGCAATCTCATATTGGGCTACCATAATTAATTCTCTTATTGAAATTTCCTACATTAATCACACTAGTTAATTACCTAATGATGATCACCCTTCTCGTTTGCCAATCAAGGCCAACATTCAAGCTATGTTAATTCATAACATAGTTTTATCTTGTTTCTCATTAATTAACCTAGTTAATTACTCATCTAGGCTTGGATCATTACCATCCTACCCTTCATCATAAACTTTCTATTTATGGAAGGTCTCTAACCTCTTCTTATTGGTGGACATCTATACACCACAACTTTCCTTTTATAGAGAATTCCCAAACTTTCCATTTGTGGAAAGTTCCCAAACTTTCCATTTGTGGAAAGTTTCTCCTCTCGTATTTTCGATTAGTAAATACGCTCTTATACTCCATATAAACGCTATTCGGGAATGTGAAAATTCGAAAAGAACGAAGAAGTGTTTCTCGTGTGAATAGTGTTTCCCGCATTATTTTCTAAGAAAATATTTTTCCTCTACGATTCATTAATGCTTATATCGTATCACATAACACATTGATTAAAATCGCAGAAATCCATCTTCATTGATCACTTAAAATTATAATACACAAATATATCATTGCTTCTCCTAAACTTTCTATTTATGGAAAGTTTCTGGGGTAGCTTCTCTAAGCCCATCTAGCTTATACATGCTTGTATACCCATATATCTCTGTATACCACCTTATCAATTCTAGGGTTTCAATCCCTTACATATCGTTTCACACATTTAATTTCTAACACATAGATTAGGTTAAAGTGTTTAATCATCTATACACAATCATCTTCTTCAAAACTAGATTTTAAACTCAACCCTTATAAGGATTCCATCATCGAAATCACTACTACCGAAACGCTCAAGTTCGGTTAACTTCTAAACTCTTACGACATTTATTTCATCGCATAATCTTATTGAATGCGTCCTCAATTCATATAGGTTCTTTCAAACCCAAAGAAAATATTAAGTCGTTTCTCTACACATTTCTCTGTTAACAATCTATGTTTTGATTTTAACCTTTATTTAAGATTTGAGACCTTATTTACAAGTCTCATAAATATCCGGGATATTACACAAAAGGGTCGAGAAAAGTTGTCGACGTTAACATCTCAAGAAGAGCTAATAACAACGATGGCTAAAGTGGAGTTGGAGGTGAAATTTCCGAGGAAATCGGGGGAGAAGTTACATACAATAGAGACTCGTCCGAACATTTGGACAGAGTAAAGGAGGCACAGCTCGAAGATAAGGACTGCGAGAGAATTAGGAAAACAATTTTCGAAGGTGAAGAATTAAAATATAAACTCGATAACGAGGGGATGATAAGATTTGAAGGATTCCGACAAAACCAGAGTTGAAAGAGGAGATATTTCAAGAGGCCCATTGTTCGAGGTAGTCGGTACATCTGGGAAGTACGAAGATGTATCAAGACCTCCAACAACATTTCTGGTGGCCAAATATGAAGAAAGAGGTAGCAAAATGCATTAGTAGGTGCTTGACTTGTCAAAGAGTCAAGGTTGAACATCAGAGACCGAGTGGGTTGCTTCAACCGTTAGAGATTCCTAAGTGGAAGTGGGAGCATATTACAATGGATTTTGTGGTAGGACTTCCAAGTACGTAGAAATGTTACGACGCTATATGGGTTATAGTGGATCGTCTAACGAAGTCGGCACATTTCTTGCCAATTAAGGTTAGGTTTAACCTAGACCAATTAGCTAAACTTTATGTCAAGGAAATCATTTCCAAACATAGGGTGCCAGTTTCGATCGTGTCGGATAAGGATCCGTAGTTCACATCGAATTTCTGGAAGAGCTTGCAAGAGCACATGGGAACACAGCTGAGGTTAAGTACGGCATACCATCCTCAAACTGATGGTCAGAGTGAAAGAACAATATAGACCTTAGAAGAGATGTTGAGAGCTTGTGTCATGGACTTTAAAGGAAGTTAGGATGAACGCCTACCACTCGTCGAATTTGCTTATAATAATAGCTATCACGCTAGTATAGGCATGCCACCTTACGAAGCATTGTATGGAAGGAAGTGCAGAACGCCACTGTGTTGGGACGAGGTAGGGGAACATAAATTGCTAGGACCAGAATTGGTTCAGCAGACTGCAGATATTGTTAAGATAATACGTACACGATTGGTATCGGCCCAAGATCGGAAAAAGAAGTATACGGATCAGCATCATTAGAAAAGAGATTTTGAAGTCGGATCGTTCGTATTCTAGAAGGTATCGCCCTGGAAGGGGAAAATACGTTTCGACCAGAAAGGAAAGTTAAGTCCACGATTTATAGGACCTTTTGAAGTATTAAGAAGGGTAGGAGAGATAGCCTATGAAATAGCCCTACCTCCAGAGTTAGAGCGTATTCACAATGTATTCCATGTATCGGTGTTACGACCGTATAAACCAGACTATAAACATGTAATAGTGTATAAACCTTTACAGGTTGAAAAGGACTTAATGTATGAAGAAATTTCGATTCAGATAATTGATAGGAAAGAGTAAGTCCTAAGAAATAAAGTAATACCTTTAGTAAAGGTAATATGGAGGAACCACAACGCCGAAGAAGCAACGTGGGAACTCTAAGAAATGATGCAGAAGAATTATCCCCATTTATTTGTCTAATTTTATTTTACGATTCCGGGGACGGAATCTTTATAAGGGGGAAGAATGTAACGATTGTAAATATTCGGATCCTTGTAATTCGGGTTTCCAAATATAATTGAATAAAATAAGAATTTTTATTGATGTTATGGTGTGCTATGTGATTTAAAGGTCGATATTGACCAAATGAATGTGATATATAATTATGCATCTGTATTGCGATTTCATATACAAAATATAAATTTTCTAAGAAAAACGCTGAAAATACTATTCATAAAATGCAGAAAAAGTCTTTTTCGTTTTTCGAAATTTCGAATCACGGGATATTATTTATTTGAGGATGGGAGATGAAATCTCCAATAAAACTAATGAAAGAAATTTTACGGTTTTAGCCTGCGTGATGAGTTAGAGGATCTAACTAGAACTAAATCGGGTAACCGAGCGAGTTCGGATGAGTAAACCCTAAATGTTTATATAAGAGGGTAAAAGGGACTTTTGGTTATCTATAATAATTAATATAGTTAACAAAAAGGGGGGAACTAGAAATTGAAACTAAGTTTCATAGTAACCGAATCGGAAATGAGCCTAGTTACTAAGTTGGCTCGGTTAGGGTTCAGTGTGGCTCAACTAAGGTTGAGCTAGGGTTCATGATGGCTTGGCTAAGGTTGAGCCATGGCTCAAGCCCTAGGGTTAAACCCTAAGACTTAAGGGCTAAGTAAGCACAAATGAAATGCTAGCTAAATGAAATTGTAATTAAAGTAGCTTGTAAATTCCTAAACTAGTGAGGGGCATTCTGTTCTCCGATTTATATAATTCTCAATGCCCCTCACCTGTATAAAAGCAACATATCAAAGATTAAATAGACAATATTGAGAATATGATGAGACATAGCAAGCAAATCTAATCCTAAAACTTAACTAACTAAATACACATATAACTTGACAACTTTAAAAATGCGATAAATGAAAAACAACGAATGCAAATAAATGGAAATGAATGGGTTGCCTCCCATCAAGCGCTTAGTTTACAGTCCTCGGCCTGACTAAGTCCCTATTTTTATCCAATTCCCCTTCGATAATTGAGAAACCCACCATCCTTTGATAGCCATGTGACAATTGAGGGTTTCTCCTCGGTAAGGGTCATTGAATCATGTTCACCTAGCTTGGTACTTTTAGGCACAACCTCACTTAAGAACTTCACATAACTAGGTGATTGTTCCATTGTGTCTGTGAAAACAATGTTGAATTGAAGTTCCTCAAACACAATAGAATTTTTAGCTTTCTTCTCATGGACCCCTATTTCGTCCCACCATGGTTCCACATTCATACTAGCTCCATCGTCACATAGAGCCTCGCCTAAGAAATGACTACCAAGTGGACACGGTATTGCAAAACTACCTGAATCCTTGAGCTTTGGTGGAGAAAGTGTATGAGGCACTATCAAAATTGGCTCATCATCATTGGAGCTCAAGGCTAGATCTTCCTCGGCCTCCACTTCTTGCTCCTCACATGTCTTCTCCCCCTAAATTCCTCGAAAATCAGCTTGGGCACTCCATCAGTTTTCAGAACCGAGACGTTAGGCCATGCTTCTTGATAGCTATTATTGAAGGCAATGACAAGCTGTCCCACCTGGTTCTCGAGATTTCGAATCGATATCTCCTGACTTTTCATAGTCTCATAATTCGAAGCCATGAACTTATACGCAAGTTCCTCAAATTTTGACATTCCTTCTTCTTGAGTAGGAGCTTGATTCTGAGAATCAAAAGTGTATGATGGGCATGGAGCATAACATTGATCATCATAATTGTAGCTCCATGCAGTATCCTGGTGATACCCCCAATCTTGGTGATAATCGGGATAATCATAGTTGTTGAGGTAATCACCACCGTATTGTACCGGTCCAAAACTGACGGTGCATTGATGACTCAGATGATTGTCAGCACAATAATCACAAGTAACTGTTATACCTTAAATGCTTTCTACTACTAAAGCATCCAACTTCCTCGATAGTGTTTCAAATTGTGCTGACAATGCAGAGAGTGCATTGAGTCCATCAATCCCAGTTTCCCTTGGTTGAGTCATACTCATGTACGGCCATTGATAAGCAAAGTCATCCATGGTGTACCTCGCAAAGAAGAAAGCATTAACATAGAAAACAAATGATAAAATAAACTAAAAACAAATTTATATACTAGTTTAAATTAAGATCAATTTGATTGTAATTAATATTGAAAAAACACTAGAAGAATAATTCCCCGGCAACGGCGCCAAAAACTTGTTGTCCGATTAATATAACGACAATTTACGCGCAAGTATATGCGGTCAATAAGTAATAAAGAGTAAGTAGAGTATCGATCCCACGAGGAATTATTACTAATCTTTTCCAAGTACTAACCATTTATCAACTCAATCTTATCTAAACTAATGGTTTTCTGTCTTTTTGGTGGTTTGGATTAATAAAGATAACATTAATTAAAGAACAATAGAAAGCTTTAAAGATAATGAAGATATGAGATTACAATTTCTCCTATTGATTCATCTACCTCAACACACTTCCTGTTAAACCAAATTAATTATCACAGATTGTTAGTCGAGAACACGAAAGTGAGACAAGGCCATCTTTCGATGTACCAAGTCCATATCATATATAATCCACAAATGATAGAATAAACTCACCCACATTACCTAAACCACTATATGTCTACGTGATTTACAAATAAATAGGGTTTAAGCTCAAGCTCTCAAATGACTACAAGCGGTGCTTCGGTATATATCTATCCTAAGCACAAATCATACATTCCAACGCCATGTAGAACATACAAACACATACTATTATGATTAGATCTAAAACCCATAATCCGTTTCTCAATTTCATATGAATTATCATGGTAATTGCTAGCTAGGCAATTAAGCAATTGAACGCAAATCATAATAGACAATCCATGAATAGCTAATAAGACTAACAAGGAAGCATAGCAAAGTAAACTACACAATAAGATCCATTATAATCCCAAAATAGAGTTTAGTTCATGGTAACTACAAATAACATCATATTCAATCTATTCATCATGATGGAATTACAAATTAAGAAGGAAATACAAGAGATAGAATGATAAAACCCCTTTGTGGAGATATTCAATTGTTGCTTAATGGTTTGATGCTTCTTCTCTAGCTTTCCCTTAAGAATTGATATTCCTTGCCTTACTTCCTCCTTGGAAATTACTAGAAAATCCTTGTATTGCAGCCCATTTCCTTCTTGATGATGTATTTTAGTAGCTTCTCTGTCTCTAGATTTGATGTTAGGAGTGTTAGAATGAGTTAGAATGATGTTTCTAGCCGCCAAAGAGAAGTTAGAAATGTTAGAATGAGAAAACCTAGTTTTCCCCTGAGTTTTGGACCAAAATCTATTGCCTTCTGCGCGACGCCACCGTTCCGGCGACCAAAATGGCCTAAAATCCGCCGCCCCGGCGGTGGGCTCACCCCGGCGGCGAAATAGTGCTGCAAACTGCCACCCCGGTGGTGGAACTCTGTACCGCGAGACAGTTTCAACGTCTATTGGTAAAATGGCCATAACTTCTTCGTCCGAACTCGGATTAAGGCGATTAAGGAGGATATGGAAAGATAAGAAGTCGCTCTACAACTTTCATACTGGAGCTAGACGATATAATGGCCGGAGCAAGGATCAAATTGGCCTGGAAGCAGCTGCTGTGTAAAATTCATGTAAAATCCGATAGTAAAATAACCATAACTCTCTCATACGAACCTCAAATTGATGATTCTGGATGTTCTGGAAAGCTAAGACAAATATCTACAACTTTTGTTCTTTGAGTTTTGAGAGATTCGGATTGGATCATGGATCAAATTGAGAAACAAGCAGCTGGAATGCTAGATTCAAGCCAAAAATGCATCGATCCAAGGGGCTTTTATTTTAATTCCTACAAAACAAAGTAAAAACACATAAAAGCATACAAAAACATATAAAAGTAATATAAAACTATATTACACAACAATAAGATGAAAACACATAAAATCAAACGAAATAGCTAAAGACTTACAAATTATCAAGGCTAAAAGTACCCAATTTGTGTATATAAAACACACTCATCACATTCTTGGCCAAAATGGCCAGCCACGTGATGAGGAAGGGGACCAAAAGGTGTGTCATCTAGTATGACTCACCATTATTGGATAAGAAGTTAATGCACGGTTCCCCATTAACACTAACAAGCCATCCTAACAAGGCTTTATCAATCATTAGGTTATTAAACCTTGATTAATATTAACCTAACTAGTGTAATAGTTGAGTTAAATGGTGGAGGATTTAACTAGGTTAATTTAACCTAGACATTCACTTTTCATCTACCATTCCAAGAAGCTAAGAAGCTAAGAAAGATAGAGAGAAAAGAGAGAAAAGAAAGAGAAGACAAAGAAGGAAATCAAAGAGAAGATTTGATTATCCACTAAGAAGGAAGATCAAGCAATATCCTTGGATCATTTAGCAAGAACAAGCAAGGATCAAGAAGAGTTAAGAAACAAACGAAATAAGAAAGGTATGAATAACAACAAAGTTCTTCATCTTTTCTTTTGTACTTTTTAATAGCTTTAAAATGTTTTTTAGTATGATTAAGAATTGCATGTTGGTAGTTGTTGGTATAATGATCAAAGAAGGATCATGGAGAGATAAGGAAGTTGTTTATATTTGAACATTGTTAAAACTTACCGGTAAATGCCATGAAAGCAATAATGAAGGTTAAAAATCCTAAACCTATGCGTAATGGATGAAAAATATGTTAGAGGATAGAAAATGGACCTAAAATATGGTGGTTGTATCGTATGATATATTCCACAAGTTTAATATGAATAGTTCCATGTAATAAGGGAGAAAAATCTGCTATGACGAAGTTATGGCGAGAAATGTCCAAAAAGGCATTTTAAAATGTTAATAAGATTTAACTCCATGTGGGAGGTGAAATTTTTGCTATAGTATTCGAATGAGTCCAAAACCATAGGGCTATTATAGTACATGAAAAATGGGGTTCGCAGGCTCAAGAATGAGTCAAATCCGACTCCGGATGAATGAGATACGCTAAAACGAAGTTAACGTTGAAAAACGACATTTATTGAAAAAGTCGTCCATGTCGGGACTTTTGAGCAAATATTTGAGGTTGCTATAAATCTTGGAAAATCATTTCGAGTATGACAGTGTCGACGCCGGGTTTTCTCGTTCTCTTGGTCTCTTCCAAATTTTAGCCTTTTGATTTAATGATTTTTGGAAAAGGTCGGCATTGACGTCGACGGGGTTTTGAAAGATCGTTTTTATGATGAGCCAATTAACCAGAGTCGCCAGTTGGTATATTTGAAATGGATGTACCAACTCATCCGAATTTTTTATAAATCGCTGGCTCATATGTGACTCCGAATTAATTGGTCTGCGAATCGAGATTCATAGAGTTCGGGGGCTTGTTTAAGTGAGGGGAAGGTGTTAGGCACCCCTCGACTTCCGTGAAACACGGTTACCGCAATCTTGATACTTTCCTATCCTTTAATTCATGAATATGTGTATGTAAGTGCGTGTGTGTGTGTGTGTACCTATGTGAATGTTGTGGTGAATTTGTATGAAAGAATCATTTGGATTTTAGGGAAAAATTGTGTTTTAAATTGAGAACGCTTCGGAATGTCTTTTCGGTATACACGAGAAAGCTTTATGGGAAAGGTTTGATTTTAATTGTCAAACTATGAGATTTTCGTTAGGTGTCGTTTTGGCAAAACAAGAGTTTTAAACCTTTGCCAAAATAGGAATCGAGATCTATACGTTGCTTTCGTGAAATGATCGGGCAATTTCTAGAATCTCTTTCACCCTATGCACAAAGATTTAACAAAACGTTACTTATTTCTAAAATCAGATTTTGTGATGTTTGAGAACGATTTTTCTTTAGCTTTCTCGTTAGATAGGAATCGACATTCATTAACATTTCTCAAATTTTAACCTCGTGATTCTAATATCCTACTTTGCTTGATTTTTATGAAAATCTTATCATTTAGCTTTGAAATCAATTTCGCGTCATAAATCGAATCAAGCATAAACACGCGTCGGGTTTTATTCATGGGCATGTAAGCCATCAAAATATCCCCGAACGCCAACAATCACAAATTTCACTATTTCGGGGCCTTAAACACGATTCTCGCCTTAGCGTCGTTTTAAGGCCCAATGGTTACACACTACAAAACAAGCCTCTTGAATCTATTACATACACCAAACGTCCATCATCGGATTTGAACCACGGGGTCGCTTTCCTAGGCTCACAACCACAATTGCTACACACTCGCAAATTGAATACTCAATTATAACAACGTAGATTGCCTAACACATCCTACAAATACACTCAATTAAATTACGCCTAATATACATTCATAAACAAACTAGAAATTTCACCAATTAGATATCATCGGATTATTAGGAAGAATTTTGTTCCAATGGAACCCTCACCAATAATCCCTAATCCATGATTGCTCAATAATATTCTTGAAAATTTCAATTAAATTTAGCCAAATAACATGATAGAAGTTGCAAAAATAATGAGATTTTCACCTTGCAAATGATACCAAAATTGTGTAGAAACTTGTGTATTGAGGGAAATATGAGATGTATATGATATAATCTAACAACAAAGGAAATTTCTCTCTTTTTCTCTCAATTGTTGCAAGAATTTTTTGCTATTTCTCTCTATTTCCGAGCTAAAACTGCTGCTGATTTCTTCTTCTTCCGCAAAACTGCCCCTCCTGTATGCTGCCGAAGCTGGCTTAAATAGGCTGGCCAAAGCCAGCCGCAGATTTATCTGCGGCTGGCCGCAGATAGATCTGCGGCTGGCCAGCTGGCACGCCTCCCATCGCACTCAGCTGGTAGTGCTGATTTCCCGGTTTTCGTGCTGGCGCACCCACTTGGCCGCAGATCTATCCGCGGGCTGGCGGGCTTGACTTTCTCGGATTTTCGTGCCACGCCTCGATTTTCGTACCGCAACGTCGGTTTTCGCTGACAGGCTCGTATTCCGCAGTCCGGGAACTTCCGGGGGAGACGTGCCACCTCATTCGGAAATGCCTGCCTCGGTACGGTCATGCTGTCATGTCGACTTGGGCTGCCCAAATCATTTGCGGCGTTGCTGGGCGCTCGCCCTTGTGCCCGCTCCTTTGCTTCCGCAAGCCGGTTCAATTGTCGATTTTCGCCCTCCTGTCATGGTTAGTAGAAGGAAACGCAAAATTTGGGTGTCTACAGCTGCCCCTCTTTATCATGTTTATGGAATGATAAATGAAATGAACAGGATAAAGAATAAGGACACTCGATGCATGAATGACAGTGTGTAAGAATGACAGTGCATTACATGATGCCTCACACATATAGCTTATGATGCAACATAAGATGCAATGCATGCAAGACCATTCGTAAGAGTGTCAATGTATCAACCCCTTGACCGTGTTCGTTAGGTCTTTGGGTTCACTCCTTCAATCTGGTCGTCTCGTTCGGGGGCCGGGTATCGTCGCCGGTCACCCATCGCGTAACCCCCGGTTATCGTCGCCGGTTGGTTATCTTGTCGGAGCCGGTTTTCGTCGCCGGACATCCATCTCATGATCGCCGGTTTATCGTCGGCCGGTCGATCGTCTCGTCGGGGCCGGGTATCGTCGCCGGTCGCTCGTCTCGCGGATCACCTTATCCCATCGCATTGTCATCAAAGGACGTTATCCTCCTGACTAGTTTGAGAGGCCAATCCTTGGAGTTCGTCCTTGCACATCGTTCTTGGCCGCCATCGCCTTTTGACTCTGATAGGCGTAGGACCTTGACACCTAACCTGCTCGATTTTTTTTCATTTCATGGATCACAAGACAGAATTTATCATCTATTCATGCATGTGACCCAACATGTAAATTGAGAAAAAAATGACTCCTGTACAGTCTTTTTGATACTGTTTCTACAGATGTCATCACTGTGTAGTGGTTCGCTTGGATGCCTTCCCAGGTTGCCTCACCACCTTGTGGTGGTTTGTTTGGATCTCAGCCCTTCCAAGGGGTTGCTCACCATCTTGTCGTGGTTTGCTTGGATGCCTTCTCAGGTTGCTCACCACCTTGTGGTGGTTTGGTTTGGACCTCAGCCCTTCCAAGGGTGCTCACCATCTTGTCGTGGTTTGCTTGGATGCCTTCCCAGGTTGCTTACCAAACTTGTCGTGGTTTCGCTTGGATATCAGCCCTTCCCAGGGCGCTCACCATCTTGTCGTGGTTTTGCTTGGATGCCTTCCCAGGTTGCTTACCAACTTGTCGGTGGTTTGCTTGGATATCGGCCCTTCCCAGGGTGCTCACCATCTTGTCGTGGTTTGCTTGGATGCCTTCCCAGGTTGCTTACCAACTTGTCGTGGTTTGCTTGGATGCCTTCCCAGGTTGCTCACCAACTTGTCGTGGTTTTGCTTGGATATCAGCCCTTCCAAGGGTGCTCACCATCTTGTCGTGGTTTGCTTGGATGCCTTCCCAGGTTGCTTACCAACTTGTCGTGGTTCGCTTGGATATCAGCCCTTCCCAGGGCGCTCACCATCTTGTCGTGGTTTGCTTGGATGCCTTCCCAGGTTGCTTACCAACTTGTCGTGGTTTGCTTGGATATCGGCCCTTCCCAGGGTGCTCACCATCTTGTCGTGGTTTGCTTGGATGCCTTCCCAGGTTGCTTACCAACTTGTCGTGGTTTGCTTGGATATCAGCCCTTCCCAGGGTGCTCACCATCTTGTCGTGGTTTGTTTGGGATGCCTTCCCCAGGTTTGCTCACCAACTTGTCGTGGTTTGCTTGCATATCAGATCTTCCCAGGGTGCTCACCATCTTGTCGTGGTTTGCTTGGATGCCTTCCCAGGTTGCTCACCAAACTTGTCGTGGTTTGCTTGGATATCAGCCCTTCCCAGGGTGCTCACCATCTTGTCGTGGTTTGCTTTGATGCCATCCCAGGGTGCTCACCAACTTTGTCGTGGTTTTGCTTGGATATCAGCCCTTTCCCAGGGTGCTCACCATCTTGTCGTGGTTTGCTTGGATGCCTTCCCAGGTTGCTCACCAACTTGTCGTGGTTTGCTTGGATATCAGCCCTTCCCAGGGTGCTCACCATCTTGTCGTGGTTTGCTTTGGATGCCTTCCCAGGGTTGCTCACCAACTTGTCGTGGTTTTGCTTGGATATCAGCCCTTCCCAGGGTGCTCACCATCTTGTCGTGGTTTGCTTGGATGCCTTCCCAGGTTTGCTCACCAAACTTGTCGTGGTTTGCTTGGATATCAGCCCTTCCCAGGGTGCTCACCATCTTGTCGTGGTTTTGCTTGGATGCCTTCCCAGGTTGCTCACCAACTTGGTCGTGGTTTGCTTGGATATCAGCCCTTCCCAGGGTGCTCACCATCTTGTCGTGGTTTGCTTGGATGCCTTCCCAGGTTGCTCACCAACTTGTCGTGGTTTGCTTGGATATCAGCCCTTCCCAGGGTGCTCACCATCTTGTCGTGGTTTGCTTGGATGCCTTCCCAGGTTGCTCACCAACTTGTCGTGGTTTGCTTGGATATCAGCCCCTTTCCCAGGGTGCTCACCACCCTTGTCGTGGTTTGCTTGGATGCCTTCCCAGGTTTGCTCACCAACTTTGTCGTTGGTTTGCTTGGATATCAGCCCTTCCCAGGGTGCTCACCAACTTGTCGTGGTTTGCTTGGATGCCTTCCCAGGTTGCTCACCAACTTGTCGTGGTTTGCTTGGATATCAGCCCTTCCCAGGGTGCTCACCATCTTGTCGTGGTTTGCTTGGATATCAGCCCTTCCCAGGGTGCTCACCATCTTGTCGTGGTTTGTTTGGATGCCTTCCCAGGTTGCTCACCAACTTGTCGTGGTTTGCTTGGATATCAGCCCTTCCCAGGGTCATTTGGCAGGCTTTTCCGCTGCTTTGTTCAGTTCATAGTCGGGCGAAGTGAGAGTTGCCCCATTCGGACATCTGCTTATGTGCAATGGTTGCACCGAGACTTTGCCATGGTTGGTTTGAGTCAGTTTGGAGTATTTGATGACTCTTTGAGTGATTTTTCACTGATGACACCGCCCCAGAGGTATTTATTCCCCCAGATATGATTCCATCTCAGCTGATTTTGCCCCTAGTCGGGTCGCTGAGGATGGCCGGATCAGACTGGCCTTGATTACTACCGTTAGCCGAGCCATTTCTTTATTGGATCGTATCGACATGATGGGGCAGTAGATTGCAGGGGACGCCGATGCTTCAGACCTATCCACCACTCTATCCATCCTGCTTAAGTTAGTTTCAGATCTGTAGATCATTTTATCTCCTGCATAGATTATGTCAGTTTCATCTGTTATCGAAAAAGAAATCTTGTAACGAAATGACTTATATATATAGACATGCATTTATATTCAGTCATTTTCCCCTTTTTTCGTATCGTTGCCTTTCATCGGATCCTCATTTTATCCAGTCAACCACGATTTTGATATCTTGCCCTCTTTTTCTTCTCAAGTCTTGATGGAAATTTGACAGATACTACCGCACACCCTGTTGATTTCATCGGACTGAGTCTTAGATTTTTTTTTGACTAAGTGTTTGGTTGGGTCCGGGTTATGTCACTTGAGATGAAGCTGATCAGGTGGCTGACTTCGGGAAGGTTTTGAGGGTATAGGAAGGCTTTTCTGGTTGTTGGGAATTGGTTTTGACAGAAGAAAGTATTATTTTGTAAGGAATGGGACCGTGCCACGATGGCTGCCTACGTACCCCCACAAGTCGGGAGATCAGGTCCTACGTAGTTCGTTCTTTCAAAGAACGACGAGAAAATGATGATGATGATTGTTTTTTTTTTTTTTTTTTTTTTTTTTTTTTTTTTTTTTTTTTTAATGGAACCGCTTCACCGAGTCGGAATTGAGGGGTTATGGAAACACCTCTCCATCCCTCTCTTGCAATATGAGGGCTCCTCCGGACATCACCTTCTTAATCACGAAAGGCCCCTCTCAGTTCGGGGCAAGCTTTCCTTTGGCTTCGCTTTTTTTTTTTTTTTTTTTTTTTTTTTTTTTTTTTTTTTTTTTTTTTTTTTTTTTTTTTTTTTTGAGAAGGCATGCCTTTCTTTAGCACTAGGTCATTTTTTTTGAACTTCTGAGGTCTTATCTTTTGTCGTAAGATCGAGAGATTCTTTGCTGATACAACTGGCCGCGTGAAATAGCAGCCACCCTTTTCTCATCAATTAGGGCAAATTGGTCGTATCGACCTTGCATTCAACCCTCCTCGTTTATCTGAGCATCTCAACCTCAAATGGCAGAAATACCTCTATTCCGTATACCAGAGTGTAAGGGGTTGCCCCTGTAGAAATACGCACCGATTTTCGGTACGCCAGCAGGGTGAAAGGTAGCAGATCCGGCCATCCCCGATGTTTAGCAGACATTCTCGCCATGATCTTCTTGATATTCTTATTCGCAGCCTCCACTGCCCCATTCATCTTAGGACGGCAAATGATAGCATTGAGGTGTTTGATCTTGAACTGGTCATATAATTCCTTCATAAGGGTACTGCTCAAATTTTTGGCATTGTCGGAGACTAAGGCCTCAGGTTGCCCATATCGGCAAATGATATCTCCATGCTGGCCTTAACACTCTGTTTTCTGGCTAGGGGGTCAGATCTGTTCCTATTTTGAGCTCTCTGGGTTTGGTCAGGGGTTCCAATTTTTATGGTGATGGTTTGGTTTGAGTTGGGTTTGGGGTTTGTCTTCGACCCATCCTTTGATCTCGTCGGCGGGCGTGCCGTCATTATCTGTCTCATCCTGCTCAATGCCCATTAAATCGAAATCCAGCTCAATATCAAAATCGTAGTCAACTTTCGAATTTGAAGAATCGTTTGTTAGGCAAGAGACACTCAAATTGGTACACCTGGCATGAAACAAAATATTTGTCATATATAAGGCATTTTCTCGCATATGATCATCTTTAAGATAAACATGACAAAATAATAACATAACCATGCACAATTTTAAAATAAGGAGCAACAACTGGCATCTACTCATGGTCCTCCTTCATAACCTCTGGCTGCTCTACCACGATCTTCCCGCTATCGATCATATTCTGAATTTTGGTGCTTCCAGAGCCCAGCATTCCTGAGTATCTATGACCAGGAGAACCCGAATGGTACGCACACTTCTTACTCGGATCAAATTCTCCTCCTTTCTCGGATCAATTGGGGGGTGCCAAATCGCCTATCCTTCTCTGTGCTATCAATACCGCCAAAATCTGTTCAAGAGGCTCCCCAAGCGGGGTGAATACCCGATCTCTTTGCTGTCTCAAAATCTTCTTCGTCTCGCGCCCGACCTTTGATAATTGAGATTATGTTGTCGGGGTGGCACAATTGTCTGTATTTGCACTGAGGATTGTTCTCTGCCTTTCTAGATGATCCCTGCAGGATGAGGGAAAACATCTTCCTCCTTTTTTCTGTTGAATTCTACGGGAAGTGCTGCCATAGTTTTCCCACACTGGATTTGCTCCGCAACCACTTCCAGAGCTGTGAGGTCCCGGATCTTACCAGATTTTAACCCCATGTCCACCCATTTTTCTCCGTGTTTTATCATCTCGGCAAAAGGTCTCCCAATCCCCGATATCACCCGCTCATAATAGGGCGCCTCCTGAATGTCCACAAAGGTCATTAACCATTTCCGCCGTTCCTCGCTCATCGGGGGATTCACCTGTTTGCAGCCATACCCCTCCATCGTTGTGCATAGTCCCTGAAAGATTCTTTTGGTTGCTTCTTGATTTTTGTCATTTGATATCTATCAGGGGCCATCTGGGCCTGAAAGCTGTATTGAGTTAAGAAGGTATGGGCCAAACTCCTCCCAGTTGTGGATTCGGGCATTGTCAAGGCGGGCATACCAGATCCTTGCCTCCCCTGTTAAGCTTTTTCTGGAATAGCTTGCGATCCTCAGCCCCTCGTCCTCGGGCATAAGACCCGAGTTTCTCCAATGTATATTTTCAAGTGCGTGTAGGGGGTCTCCCTTTCCATTGTATTTTTCGAACTCGGGGACCTTGAACTTCTCTGGATATCTGGTTCCGGGGAAGACACACAGAATCTGGAGTAATTAAACCCTACCCAGGGAGCCTATGCCTCTTAGAGATTGGATGGTCTCCTCCATGTGTTTCATTTTTTTCCGAAGGTCGTCCGTGTCCCCTTCCTCTGGGATAGCAATCACGGTCCTGTTAGATATGGGAACGGCCTTTGGGATGACTGGCTCGTCTTTGAGTCGGGGTTGGTCATCTTTAAGCAGGTTTGTACCACTTTTAGGAGGATTCTGATCATCCCCTGGTGGTGGAATATTATGCGATCCTTGGTTTACCGGATCCTGTCTGATTAAGAACTGTTCTTTTAGCATCGTGGCCATTTCCATCATCTGTCTTTTAAAATCATCAAACTCTTCCCGGGATATGGAACTATGATTAGGAATATCAGCCATTTCAAAGGTAGAGACCTGGGCTTTCTTAGACTGCGAACGGGTTTGAGGAGCAATCCTGCAGGCAAACGGTTCGAAGTTTAGTCCTGGGGAAATGAAAAACATGGATGCATGCTAAAGCTATAACTTTTTGTGTTTTGGGGTTTTTTAATCTTTCCCTGCAAAAGAGAAAGTTAGTAGTCCTTTAGTGCCATAACCAATGCTAAACATGCTTTATTATGCTCCCCCAACTATTCCCTGCAATTCACAGCGGTTAGTAATCTCTTTCGACATAGAAAAGGGATGTATGAATATTGAATGAGATCATGACATTTAGACATATAAACGTAAAAAGGCATGAAGAGACTTTTCCTGCGTTTGGGTTAATCTGAGGCTGACCTACCCTAGGGTTACTCTCGCGGGCTTTTCGGCATGAAGGTTCCCAAATCTTCGCAATCTACTCGTTTGAGCCCTTTCGATTGGAGCGGATTTGAGTGGTGCGTTTCCTGAGCCATCTCCGGGGAGCAGCCCCATCGAGTCCAGTAATAAGCAACCGACGGGTTCGCCTCAGGAGGAGGTACTCTCTCAACATACATTCACATTCATCGTCCTCACCGTATGCAAATGATTACTTTGAAGTAAAGCAAACCCATTCAATCATTCATTTATTGGACAAAACACGCATTCACACAACAAAAGCACAAAAGATCAAAATATCGCATGCACACACATATTCATGAATTTTTAAAGGACAGGATAGCATCAAAATTTGAACGCGGCTTAAGCCCTCTAATAGCTCCCCAGCAGAGTCGCCAGCTGTCGACGCCGGGTTTTCTCGTTCTCTTGGTCTCTTCCAAATTTTAGCCTTTTGATTTAATGATTTTTGGAAAAGGTCGGCATTGACGTCGACGGGGTTTTGAAAGATCGTTTTTATGATGAGCCAATTAACCAGAGTCGCCAGTTGGTATATTTGAAATGGATGTACCAACTCATCCGAATTTTTTATAAATCGCTGGCTCATATGTGACTCCGAATTAATTGGTCTGCGAATCGAGATTCATAGAGTTCGGGGGCTTGTTTAAGTGAGGGGAAGGTGTTAGGCACCCCTCGACTTCCGTGAAACACGGTTACCGCAATCTTGATACTTTCCTATCCTTTAATTCATGAATATGTGTATGTAAGTGCGTGTGTGTGTGTGTGTACCTATGTGAATGTTGTGGTGAATTTGTATGAAAGAATCATTTGGATTTTAGGGAAAATTGTGTTTTAAATTGAGAACGCTTCGGAATGTCTTTTCGGTATACACGAGAAAGCTTTATGGGAAAGGTTTGATTTTAATTGTCAAAACTATGAGATTTTCGTTAGGTGTCGTTTTGGCAAAACAAGAGTTTTAAACCTTTGCCAAAATAGGAATCGAGATCTATACGTTGCTTTCGTGAAATGATCGGGCAATTTCTAGAATCTCTTTCACCCTATGCACAAAGATTTAACAAAACGTTACTTATTTCTAAAATCAGATTTTGTGATGTTTGAGAACGATTTTTCTTTAGCTTTCTCGTTAGATAGGAATCGACATTCATTAACATTTCTCAAATTTTAACCTCGTGATTCTAATATCCTACTTTGCTTGATTTTTATGAAAATCTTATCATTTAGCTTTGAAATCAATTTCGCGTCATAAATCGAATCAAGCATAAACACGCGTCGGGTTTTATTCATGGGCATGTAAGCCATCAAAATATCCCCGAACGCCAACAATCACAAATTTCACTATTTCGGGGCCTTAAACACGATTCTCGCCTTAGCGTCGTTTTAAGGCCCAATGGTTACACACTACAAAACAAGCCTCTTGAATCTATTACATACACCAAACGTCCATCATCGGATTTGAACCACGGGGTCGCTTTCCTAGGCTCACAACCACAATTGCTACACACTCGCAAATTGAATACTCAATTATAACAACGTAGATTGCCTAACACATCCTACAAATACACTCAATTAAATTACGCCTAATATACATTCATAAACAAACTAGAAATTTCACCAATTAGATATCATCGGATTATTAGGAAGAATTTTGTTCCAATGGAACCCTCACCAATAATCCCTAATCCATGATTGCTCAATAATATTCTTGAAAATTTCAATTAAATTTAGCCAAATAACATGATAGAAGTTGCAAAAATAATGAGATTTTCACCTTGCAAATGATACCAAAATTGTGTAGAAACTTGTGTATTGAGGGAAATATGAGATGTATATGATATAATCTAACAACAAAGGAAATTTCTCTCTTTTTCTCTCAATTGTTGCAAGAATTTTTTGCTATTTCTCTCTATTTCCGAGCTAAAACTGCTGCTGATTTCTTCTTCTTCCGCAAAACTGCCCCTCCTGTATGCTGCCGAAGCTGGCTTAAATAGGCTGGCCAAAGCCAGCCGCAGATTTATCTGCGGCTGGCCGCAGATAGATCTGCGGCTGGCCAGCTGGCACGCCTCCCATCGCACTCAGCTGGTAGTGCTGATTTCCCGGTTTTCGTGCTGGCGCACCCACTTGGCCGCAGATCTATCCGCGGCTGGCGGGCTTGACTTTCTCGATTTTCGTGCCACGCCTCGATTTTCGTACCGCAACGTCGGTTTTCGCTGACAGGCTCGTATTCCGCAGTCCGGGAACTTCCGGGAGACGTGCCACCTCATTCGGAAATGCCTGCCTCGGACGGTCATGCTGTCATGTCGACTTGGGCTGCCCAAATCATTGCGGCGTTGCCGGGCGCTCGCCCTTGTGCCCGCTCCTTTGCTTCCGCAAGCCGGTTCAATTGTCGATTTCGCCCTCCTGTCATGGTTAGTAGAAGGAAACGCAAAATTTGGGTGTCTACAGACAGGATATATTTTAATGTGGTATGTTAGAGGTAGGATCAGACGTTAGAGATTAATCGCGTCGTTGGACAAATTCTGCAGAAGCAGAAATTTTTTTTTTTTGGAACAGCCAACCGCGTCGGGGCGCAAGTTTTATGCCTATTAAGCGCGTCGGGATGCGCTCAGTAGAGAGTTGGCGCCGGGGCAGGAAAAAATGGCCTTGTGGAGCGCGCCAAGGCACGGATGCGCTGCACCAACTTTTGCGATTTTCCGATTTTTGTTCGATCAAGCGTAACTTTTGCATACGAACTCTGATTTTAGTAATTCAAGATGTTTCGAAAAGCTAACGAAGAGACCTCAACTTTTATTCGATGAGAATTAAAGATTGAGTGTCGAAAATAATTTTAAATAAAGCTTTAATCAAGGCTAATGAATAATCGGGGGGTCAAAACGAGGTAAGTTCTACTGAACGCCAAACCAACAAACCCCGCTAGATAAGATTCTTGAGTCTAATCATGAGACATTAAGAAATATAGTTTAATGTTAGTATACACCATAAATGGCGACCAATATGTGCCTAATTGGTATGTTTATGTGCATTGAATGTGTAAGACATATAAAGGGCGATTAACGCTAAAAGTCTAGAGACCGCAAAGGCAAGTGTTCTAACCTTGTGCAATTTATTATGTGCAAGTTTTATATTCATTTGATCATACTCTCTTGAATAATTATAAGTATGTTATGATTACGCAATGTGCGTATGTTATTAAAAGTTTCAAACTTACAATGATATATATCAATCAAGTTTTGTTATGAAGGTAAGTTTTAATATACTTGAACTATTTTCAACGTTAGTCTAAGCCAATTGTTCTGGCTAGACACATGTTAAGTATTTTATTGATTTCATTATAATCCTCTAAAATGTTACTAGTTTAAATAGAGCTTTCCAACCAATTGCACTTGGTTTGGATTCAAGTTTGAGAATGAACAACCCTAATATGGGGAATATTTTAGTCGGACATTTCCGACAAGGCTTCAAGTGCCAAAAATAATAACGCAATGTCGTTTTCAGTATGTAGTGTTGATCAACGCAGGGCATAACGGGCTGATTATCCACCGTGCCCGTAAGATATGACGGTTTCACAGTTGAATTATTGTTGAACTTTTTCAAAAGAAAACAAAAGTTCTTAGTCTTTGGACCGCTCAGCATGATAGTCAATATATAGTTTCAAAAGTATTTGTTATTCAGAATTGTTTTAGATTCCTTCACAACTATTGTTCGGTTGTTGAAGCATATGAAAATGGAAATATTTAATTCTTGCTAATATTGTTATAGTTAATTGTTATTATTTGCTGAGCAATCAAATACTCACCCTTGCTTGTAATTAAATGTTTCCAGCTAAGCCTGAACGTGTAGAAGGTTCTGGAAAGAATAAAGGGGAAAGGAAAGCTGAACGAGTAGCGGAGTATTCGTGCTTTGTAATAGCTAGGCTTATTGTTAATAATACTTAAATGATATTATGGATGAACTTTTAAAGGTTCTTAAAACCTGAGAATTGTAAGACTATGTTTGTAATAGCTAGTAATTACCTTCATAATGTTAATATTATTTAGATATTTGTTGTGGATGAATAGTACAGTGGTGCACCGGATACGGGTTTGAAAGTACCCGGATTTGGGGGAGTCACACTTTATACCTTAGTATATTCTTAGAATATGCTTTCACTTAGATTTTTAACCCTAAGGTAAAATAAAAACTGAATTAAATATTTACTGACGATAAGTAACTATTGAATGACCCATGGATCCCACAGAAGAAACAAAATCTGAAGAAATTATTCCACAAAAATAAATTGTGGGTCCTACCGATCAATTAGTTGTGGGGTGCCCACCGAATAAAGTGTGGGTCCCATAGAAATATAAGTTAACTCACAACAAACGCTTCACGTATTTTTAAATTAACACTTTTAATCTGTCAATAATTATTCAATATTGATATTATAAACTCACAATATTGACAACCAGATCATTCCCAGGAAAAAAAAATGGGGTCTTTCCGTATAAACGGCGCGCAAATTAAATAACTCATTTCCTTGACAGGAAACTTCTAGACATTATCAATTAATGCTAACTAGTCTAATAATATCATATCAAATAATATGAGTTACTGTGTGACACCCCCAAAATTCGGGTACTTCGTTTCCTCAGGAATTGGTGTTCACTATCCATATACATCTCATCACATCTAACTACCCATTTAATCATAATGGAAATACTATTAATTAAAATAAGAATCTCCCATTAAAGGGTTATAACATTATTCCATAAATAAATCCCAGGTTATCTAACCTTAAATAAACATCAATGCAGAAACATAAATTGAGTCTATTACATAAAACATCATTTAATCAAGTAAAAACAAAATCTTCATCACTTGTTTACTTTTCCTTTTGCCTTTACTAGTGGATGGCTCATCAGTTCCTTTCAACTTTAGCTGCAATGTTATTATGTAAGGGTGAGCAATGATTGCCCAGCAAGTATAACAATAACAGTAATAATAACATGCAAAATAATTTAACGGATATTGAATAATCGAAGATTTCAGCTCTTGAGTCAAGAATGTAAGACAAGATTCAAAAGAACGTCTGAGGGTCTTAAGACTACGAATTATGTTCCCAGGTTATCAAAGTATTTCTACTTTAAACCTTTAAACAGTCGTAAGACTATATGGACTTTTACTTTCTCGTACTCAGGGGGATCAACCCTTTGTACCATATATGTGCACAGCATCTTAACGCTAAACGCGTAAATAAAATCCCCTATGTAAGGGTTGTTCATCTCAGTTTGACATGGAGTCCCACACCAAAGGAAGTTTGGATTTGGATTTACTTCAATAACGTTTTCTAGAATTTAGAACGCTCATCAACTATGGACCTAGTCGAATCAATAATAAGGGTTCGCTAGTCAATCAAGGTTTCAATAAGATATAATTAAAATGTTCGAGAATCAAAGAGTGAATCTCACAAAAGATACAATTGAATGAACTAGAATTAAGGACTTGCTCAAGTAAGTAATAGCATTATAAAGCTTGCATGATACGAGAATGAAATTCAAAAACTTGCGTAGAAATAATTAAATTACGGATGAGATACTTGCTTTTCAGCGAAATAAAAAGATTAGAGTAGTAAACTTGCTTTCGATGAAATAAAAGGTTAAGGGTAAAAAACTTGCCTTGTGCGTAGATTACAAAATAAAAAGAATACACGTTTCCTTAATTAACCTATACATCCGGTTTATAAAGCAGTAACAAAATTAGTTTACAGTATTATAAAACACTTCAGGATTCATTCATATCAAATTTTCATTCTAACATCTCAATTGTTTTCTGATTATTAATCTCACTTCAGAAGTTGTAAGTTTAATAATAGCAATATCGTACTGAAGAATTCATAAAACTCAACATATTGGTATTCGTTCAATTCATTAATCTAAGTTTTAAACTTGCATAGGGTGACATAGCTTAACTACAAGGAAAGAAAAAAAATTTTACCTCTTCCTGCACTGAGCTCGCCGGGGCGAGAATTTCTTCACAAAATTTTTCGCCGGGGCGAGAAAACTCAGTTTAATGAGACTCGCCGGGGCGAGCTCCCGCAAGGGCGAGAAACTCAGTTCACTGAGCTCGTCGGGGCGAGCTCCCGCCGGGGCGAGAGACTCAGTTCATTGAGCTCGCCGAGGCGAGAAATACGAATTTCAGTTTCTGTAGTTCGCGAAGAACGCAGAAACAGGCCAACAAAAATTTCCAATTTTGTTATTCTTACGTCAAATTAAACATACCCAGTTACTATATTTCATACATAATCATTACCCAAGCTTTCTAGCATAATTCTAACAACTTAAATCATATAAACCATGAATCTAAGAATCAAATTTTGAGGTTTTATCATTTTATTAAAGTTTCTACGAAATTCATAAAATCACACATAACAGGTTCGTTAAAACACCAAATCAAACCGTTTAAATCTTGTTTTCTTCATTTATACATGCATAAAAAAAATAAGTCATCAATTTAACCAATTAACATGCAAAACAAGTATTAATTTCATACATTCAACCTATGTTCGTAACTAACTACTATGTAACTTTCAAAACTTCCAATTAAAGGCGTAATCTCATAAATTAATCCAATTAAACAATTTATAAATATCATACAGCAATTTATACATGCATTTAAACAATTATAAACAATTTATAATCAATTACACATGAAACTCCATTATCAGAAAAACTTACACACTACTTTCATGGAAGAATTTAAAACATAAATTAAACTTAGTTAGAAGAATTATCTTTGATAAGATGCTAGTTAATGCAATAAAGATGAATGAATTTTCTTCTTCAATTCTCTCAAACTCTCTCTCTTTTTTTTCTCTGTATGCTCAGGTTTAGAATTGCTGATAATGGAATGCACGTAATGAAACTACGTGAGATTAAACTGACCGTACATGGTGTCAGTTAATAACTGGCACCAACTCCTAGTAAGGCTATGTTTGGCTTTTCTCCTTTATTCCTCCCCTCTAATTTATTTTAATAAAACTACTTATTATATAGTTCATGTCACATATTTAAATTAATTAAATAATCTTACTAAACTCAATTAAATAAAATAGAATAATTCTACATTAAATCACATAAATAAAATTCTCATTTATTAAATATGATAAATTATTAAATCTCTAATTAATATTAAATTAATTAGAAATAGCATTATACTTAACATTATACTTATTTAAATAATGTATTTAATCAAATAAACTCAATTAAACACATACTTTATATATAAAAATTCTCCACATTAATTTAATTAATATAACACATATAATTAAAATTAATCTACCACAATTCATCAATTAATCAATTAATTCAACAATCAAATCATCGAAAAATATTTATTCAATCAATAAATATTTAAATTAAGTAACAAAATTCTCGTTTGTCACATCTTTCCCCCTTAAAATGATTCTGTCCCCAGAATCACGACTCAATTAGCTCGTCCCGTTACATTCTCCCCCCTTACAAAGATTTTGTCCCCAGAATCGCTACACATAGATTAAGCAAATAATTGAGGATAATTTCTCATTATCTGATCTTCGAGTTCCCACGTTGCTTCTTCAGTGTTGTGGTTACTCCAGATTACCTTAACAGAAGGTATAATTTTATTTCATAGCACTTGCTCTTTCCTGTCAACTATCTGAACAAGCTCTTCTTCATAAGACAAATCTTTCTCAACTTGCAGGGGTTCATACTCTATGACATGTTTGTAGTCGGGTTTGTGTGACACCCCCAAATTCAGGTACCAATACCTCGAATTTGGTGCTCACGATAAAATACATCCATACACCTCTAAACAACATAAATCAACTAATGCGGAATAAATAAACATATGTTGTTCATTACAAAAAGGTTTACTACGGTCCCAAGGTCTATAACCTTAAATAAATACATCGCAGAATAAATTAATATTACAAAACTATTCCACGATTACATATCGGAATAGTACATATAACTATTCCTTAAGCTTTCCTTTGCCTTTGCCCGCTTTGGAACTCTCCGGCTTAACTGCAATAGGTTCATGATATAGCAAGGGTGAGCAACTACTTTGCTCAGCAAGTTTAAAAGCAAGAATGAATATATATCATGAATGAATAAGAATAACAGCTGCATAGATCAACAATTTATGAACATTGATGAAATAGCTGAAATGACATAATCAAGGTTCAAATTAAACAATGAATAATGACTATTTACTGCTGAGTGGTCCAACCGACCATGAACTTTTGGCCAAAGAGTCGATCATTTGACTAACTCTTTTAAAACCTGGCCCCGTCAGTTGTACTCGAGGGGATCAGCCTCTCGTACACCATGTATATGCATAACATTTAACTCTGACTGCATCGAATAATCGACACATTAAAATCCCCTAAATAAGGGTTGCTCTCTCAGTCCAAGAATCTGCACCAACAATCGGTTTGGATAGCTTTTAAAATAATAACCTGTACATGTCTAGCCGAAACAAATGGCATAGACTATTTCCTTAAACAGTTCATGAATAAAGAACTTAAACGTTTCACAGTCCAACAACAGATAATGAATTCAAATGTATAAGCTGCGAATATCAATAATTTATCCTTGATGTGGGGTAATTGAAAGTAATTAATCCACTAATATAATTTGAAATTAATAACTCCAATTGAGTCACGAAACTTGCAATAATATAGAATGATTGCTCAATCAATAAATAACTCGCACAATAAACAAAAGTTGTACGGTTGAGAAATCCTGCCCAATATTAAATTGAACTAGAGTAAGGAACTTGCATTCAATATATAGAAAGAATGAAGTTAGGGAACTTGCCCAACACAAGGGTTAGACAAGCGTTAGGAAACTTGCCTGAAGCGCTGCTACAATATTACAACACACGCTCCTTAATATCCTACACAATTAGGTACATATTCACATAACAATTAGTTATATATCAGATACCAAATATTTATTTATACAACTCTATAATGGTCCCCATTCATATAAGAAACAAAATTTTAAACAAGGTTATGCCCACTAGTTACGGCGTTACGACGCTTGCACGTCTATACGCCCACCTTGCCTATTCGAATGCCCAATCGACAAGCAATTGCGTACGCCTAACACGCCCATTCGATTTATCTAATACTCATTGATTCATACTAAGTATCATTATAATACAGAACAATCATGTTTTAGGACTTAGAACATTGTCTTATATTGTTGGAGGAAGCCAATACACGTTGCACGCGCATTACCGACGCCCTCCGTTTGCACAACTATCCTAAGAATAGTAAATTTCAAAATTGTTCCAGGTAATAAATTTTAATTCTAATTAATGGATGTTGTAGGTCTATCTCTAAGCTTTCCGGATCATCTTGAATCGTCCTAATCCGAGTTCGTATGAGAAAGTTTATGGTCATTTTACTAAAAGGTGTTCATGTTGGAAATTTTGGATACAGGGAGTCGGCGGGGCCTCCGTGAAAATCAGCGAAGGCTGGCTGCGCCAATCAGGGCAGCGAGGCCTTGGTGAAGAGCAGCGAGGCTGGCGCCAATGACCAGCGGGCTTGGCAAGGCCTCGGTGAGGATCAGCGAGGCTGCGCCAATGCCCAGAATTTGCAGACTTTGCCACCTTCGTGCAATCCGACCTTTTTCCCTTCACTCCAACCCTCCATAACTTCTTCTATACACGTTCAAATTGGTCCGTTCTAGACTCTATGGACTCCTAAGACATAGGGCTACAACATATCAAAAATTTAGAGTTATTCATTAACATTAACATGGCCAAATCTTAGGCCAAAGTATCAACTCATGCTATATTTTCGTGTTCTTCGTGTTCTTCGTGTTCTTTACGAAAATCATCACCAAATCTTTGTTTTAATCCCTTTTTACTCTATTCCAACTGGGTTAAACTCATAACCCATGGAAGTACAACATCATAACAACAAACAAATCAAACAAACACGAAATCATAGCTACAAGGTCCTCTAAATCGTCCAACAGTCCAAACTCCATGTTTTGTCCATTGTTCTTGCTCCATTAAGCCAAGGTACGGATTTCTTGCGTTTTTGTTCCACTTTGATGTTATTAATGTCTTATATAACCTCTTAACAACATATACAAACATCCAACACAAACAAAAACAACAATAATCGCAGCAAAGATCATCCATGAGCTAAAAAGCTCCAAAGACCTTCAAAACTCGAAAATCTTCACAAAATCAAATGAAATCAGTTTTGGTTGATGGTTTACCTCTACAAATCTCTTCTAGAGGTTAAGAAGACTGCTAGGCTTTGCTTTGAGTCCTTCTTGCTTGCTTTGGCTTCCTTCTCTTCTTCACCCGTGCACCACCTCTCTCTCTCTAGACTTCTTCTTCTTCCTTCTTCATTCTTCCTTCTTCCTTCTCTCTAACAGCAGCTCTCTCTCTCACTCTCTCTCTCTCTATCAGCTGAGCAACTTGGAATGGAATGGAATGGATTGAGAGTTGAATGAATGATTATTGGAGAAGTGGAGGAATTTAGGGAGGAAATGGGTTTGGAACTCAAGGTGGCGCCGGCACCCCCCACTCTCTCACTCCTTAGCATTTTGATTGGTTGAAAGTGGTTTGGTGGTTCCCACTTGGAGCAATAAGCCAAATTAGATACTCGAAAATACCAAAAATATATCCGAAAACTCCCACTTTTGTACCAAAACTGGTAAATAACTCTACCCAAAATTAAAATGGGTATTACCATAAATATTAGGATGGGTAAAAATAATTATTATGGGATTTGTCTAAATATTCGGAACACCACCATTTTAATACATTTCGGATACGGATAAAATCACGTATCAGCTCAAATAAAATTTCCGACACTTGGAAAAATTATTCGTACGCATACACGTATTTATGAAATTTATTAACATCGAAAAAGACACAAAAATATTATGGCATGAATAGTGCCTCGGGAAACGTGCCCCGTGAATAGTGATTTAGCGACGCTAAGCGAAATCAAATATTCACTTAAACAAAACTATAACACGTAAAATTTCATACATTCACATAACCTAGATTGTCACACAACCTTTAAACACGTAACACAAATATAATATTAATAAAAATATAACATAATCATTAATATTCAAAAATTCGAATTACAAGAAAATTTCAGAATTCTCGGTCGTTACATCCTCCCCCCCTTATAAGAATTTTGTCCCCAGAATTACAGTCTAGGTACGGAAAACTTAACGGGTTCACTCAAAAAGATGCGGATAATTCTTCCTCATCTTCTCTTCTAGCTCCCACGTAGCTTCCTCAGCTGCGTGGTTCCTCCAAAGTGCTTTGACCGAATGGATGACTTTATTTCTTAACGTCTGCTCTTTCCTATCTAATATCTGGACAGGAATCTCTTCATATGACAAGTCTTTCTCAACTTGAATTGGTTCATAGGATATCACATGCTTGTAGTCGGGTTTATATGGCCGCAACACCGAAACGTGGAACACATTATGAATATGCTCAAGTTCAGGAGGTAGAGCTACCTCGTACGCCACTTCACCTACCCTCTTTAAAACTTCAAAGGGTCCTACGAACCTAGGACTCAATTTTCCCTTCTTTCCAAATCTGATCTTCCCCTTCCATGGAGATACCTTCAAAAATACAAAGCTCCCAACTTCAAAGTCTCGCTTCTGTCGATGCAAATCGGCGTATTTCTTCTGTCGGTCCTGAGCCGCTACCAATCGAGCTCTTATCACTTTGACGACATCCACGGTCTGCTGCACCATTTCAGGTCCCAACAGTCTCCGTTCACCGACTTCGTCCCAACACAGAGGTGTTCGACACTTTCTTCCGTATAATGCTTCATATGGCGGCATGTCAATGCTCGCATGATAACTGTTATTGTAGGCAAACCTCCACCAGTGGTAGATGATCGTCCAGCTGCCTTTAAAATCCATCACACATGCCCTAAGCATGTCCTCAAGCGTCTGAATCGTTCGTTCGCTTTGCCCATCCGTCTGAGGATGATATGCCGTACTCAACCTCAACTGAGTTCCCAATCTTTCTTGTAAGCTCTTCCAAAAATTCGACGTGAAGCGCGGATCTCTGTCAGATACAATAGATACCGGCACCCCATGTCGCGACACAATCTCTTTCACATATAATTTTGCTAGCTGCTCTAGATTGTATCTTATCTTGATCGGTAGAAAATGTGCAGATTTAGTTAAACGGTCCACGATCACCCAAATCGCGTCGTAACCTTTCTGAGTTGGTGGAAGCCCCGTCACAAAATCCATCGTGATATGCTCCCACTTCCACTCCGGAATCTCCAGTGGTTGTAGCAGTCCACCTGGTTTCTGATGTTCTGCTTTTACCCTTTAATATGTCAAACATCGCCCAACACATTCTGCGACCTCCCTCTTCATGTTCGGCCACCAGAAGTGTTGGCGCAAATCCTAATACATCTTGGTACTACCAGGGTGTATCGAATACTTTGTAGAATGAGCTTCTTGCAGAATCTCTTCTCTCAACTCCGGAACCATCGGTATCCAGATCCTCCCCTCAAATCTTAGCAATCCCGTGCTATCAGACTTGTACTTTAATTCCTCTTCTTCTGAGATTCGCTTCTTTATGGCGACACATTCATCATCCTTTTCTTGAGCCTCTTTTATCTTGTCTAATAAAGTCGGACTCGCCTCTACTGCGAACAGTTTCTCGTCTGCATTTGTCTGATACTTGACTTCCAACTCCAGTCTTTCTATATCCTTGATCAGTTCCTCTTGAGCTGTCAACATCATCAACTTATCTCTGCCCTTCCTACTTAGAGCATCGGCTACTACATTGGCTTTACCGGGATGGTATAGAATCTCACAATCGTAGTCCTTGATCAACTCCAACCATCGCCTCTGCCTCATGTTTAGTTCCTTTTGAGTGAAAATATACTTCAAACTTTTATGGTCTGTGTATATTTCACACTTCTCCCCATACAGATAGTGCCTCCAAATCTTTAGAGCAAACACCACTGCCGCTAGTTCCAGGTCATGAGTCGGATATCCCTTCTCATAATCCTTCAGCTGCCGTGACGCGTATGCAATGACCTTCCCATGCTGCATCAGTACGCACCCAAGGCCTTTGTGTGATGCATCACTATACACCACAAATCCCCCTGTATTATCTGGCAGTGATAACACAGGTGCTTCACTAAGTTTCTTCTTCAACTCCAAGAAACACTCTTCGCACTTGTTCGTCCATGCAAACTTCACAGTCTTCCTTGTCAAATTTGTCAACGGTGTCGCTATCTTTGAAAAATTCTGAATAAACCTCCGATAGTAACCCGCTAATCCCAAGAAACTTCGAACTTCTGTCGGCGTCCTTGGCTGCTCCCAGTTTATTACTGCTTCTACCTTGGCAGGATCCACCGATACACCATCCTTGTCAATTACGTGCCCCAAAAACTGCACCCTTTGTAGCCAAAATTCACACTTGGAAAACTTCACATATAGTTTCTCCCTTCTTAGTGTTTCCAGGGCTATTCTCAAATGCTCGACGTGTTCCTCCTCCGTCTTCGAGTAGACTAAAATGTCATCTATGAAAACGACAACAAATTTATCTAGGTATTGCTTGAATACTCTGTTCATCATGTCCATAAATGCTGCTGGCGCGTTCGTCAGCCCAAACGACATCACCAAAAACTCAAAGTGTCCATATCGAGTTCTGAATGCTGTCTTTGGAATATCCTCTTGCCTCACTTTCAGTTGGTGATATCCCGTCCTCAAGTCAATCTTCGAAAAGTATTTCCCTCCCTTCAATTGATCGAACAAATCATCAATTATGGGCAACGGGTACTTGTTCTTAATCGTGACTTTGTTCAACTCTCGATAGTCAATGCAAAGCCTAAGCGATCCGTCCTTCTTCTTTACGAACAGTACTGGCGCTCCCCACGGAGATACACTCGGACGAATATATCCTTTATCTAGCAGCTCTTGCAGTTGAACCATCAGTTCTTTCATCTCTACCGGTGCCATCCTATACGGTGCCTTTGAGATCGGTGCGGTTCCCGGTACTAAGTCGATCACAAATTCCACCTCTCTATCTGGCGGCAATCCTGGTATCTCATCTGGGAAAACATCTGGGAATTCCCTTACTACAGGTATCTGACCTAGTTCACCCTCTACTCTTCGGGTATCAACCACGTGAGCCAAATAACCTATACAACCTTTCCGTAGTAATTTCTTCGCTTGAATCATCGTCAGACAACAAGATTGTCTCGGTGATTTACTACCGTAAAATACGACCTTCGACTTATTCGGAGTCTTTAGGTGTATACTTTTCTTCTGACAATCAATCATAGCCCCGTGACTAGACAACCAATCCATCCCAAGAATTACATCAAATTCTCCTAGTCGTATCGGAATCAAATCTACGCTCAGTTTATACCCGTTTATCCCAGCACAACAATTTCTATGAATATATTCCACAGGAATAACTTCTTTATTAGCTACTTCCACATTCATTGGATTCTCTAATTTCTCACGAGGTAAGTTTAGCCGTTAAGCAAATTCATACCGACACAAATGAAACAGGTAGCTCCCGAATCAAATAATACATATGCATTAATACTTATTGATCGAAATAATACCTGACACCACATCCTTTGATTCCATCGCATCCTGCACTGTCATGTTGAAGGTGCGTGCTACTGGTCTGTTCTGCTGTGTTGGTCCTCCGATAGTCAGCTTACTGTTGTTCCCTTGGTTAGCACTACCTGCATCACTCTTCCTCTTTGGGCAATCCTTCTTCTGATGATCTGAAGCGCCACAAGAAAAACAACTTCCTGCCTTCGCCTTTGGGCATTGTGGGGAAAAGTGCCCCGGTTGACCACAGTTGAAACAAACTCCTTTTCCTTTCATGCATTCTCCAAAGTGATTCCTTCCACATTTCTCGCATTTATTACCCTTCTTTGCATCCCCTCCGGATTTGCTTCCTGTCATCTGACTGTCGTTCCATTTCCTTTTATTTGGGTTACTTCCCCCACTGCTACCTTCCTTATGACCATCATGGCTCTTCTTCTTTTTCTGATCTTGGTTGTGCCTTGCCAAAGCTTCATTTCCTCCCTCAGCAATGATTACTTTCTCAAGTAACGTAGAAAATGTGTTGATCTGCAAAACTGCAACCTTACTATACACCCAAAGTTTCAATCCTTGTTCAAATCTCTTTGCTCGCCTAGCCTCAGTGTCCACCTGATGTGGAGCAAACCTAGCTAATTCGTTAAATTTTGCGGCATACTCCGTAACTGACATGCCTTCTTGCTTTAGTTCCAAGAACTTTATCTCCATGCTTGCCTGCATGCTTGCGGGAAAGTAATTTTCGAAAAACAGCTCCTTGAAACGAGCCCATGCAATCGTGCCTTCCCCAGCTCGACCCTTGTTCGCCTTCCACCAGTAATTTGCCTCTCCTTTCATCATGAAAGTGGCAAACGATGTCTTCTGTTCTTCGGCTACCCTTGCGACCTCGAACACCTTTTCCATTTCTTCTACCCATGTCTGGGCTTCTATAGGGTCTGTAGTCCCGCGAAACTCTGGCGGTCCTACCAATTTGAAGTCCTTAAAGTTCGTCATGTGACTTCCTGGCTGATCAACCGCAGCGGCTTGTCTGCCCTGCATTGCTTCAGCTAACAAGTTCACAAAAGTCCTCATAGGGTCTGCCTGACCCCCCTCGTTATTCACCGACTCTTCCACCCTTTGGTTACGCGGCGGTCGTACCTCCTTGGTGCCATGATCTGCTAAAAGAAAATCGTCGGCGTTTACTAATAGATTTATTCCATGTGCAGAAATCATTTAAGTCAAAAACAAAAAGTAAAAGCATCTATCAAACACGTTTGATTTAAATAAAACAACTGCATTTATAACCATATGTTACTGTCTTAATACAATCAGATTCAACATGTGGCATACTTCTACAAATGCTAAATGACATAGCCTGCCAACCATTAACTATCCCCTAACACACAAAAGTGGGGAATAATAACCTTCCACCCCTATACTAGAAGCAAAATTGGGGTTCAACTACTATCCCATGCACGCTACAAGCATAGGGATTTACAACATAAGTAAGCCCCTAATACAACAAAAGTGGGACCTACTGCAAACATAATGCTAAAATAACACATCACCGCCTACTGCGGCGAATTGCAACCCTGAGCTCCCGTCGAGCCAGCCTGTCGACTACTCGGCGCCTAATCACGCGCCTGCTACTCCCCTCATCCCTGGGGTACCTCCTCACCCTGTCCCTTAGTCTGCCGATGGAAGTGGTTAAGCCTAAACGGAGGGAATCAATCTCTGTAGTCCGGGCTGCCAACTGCTCCTCAGCCTCATCTCGGTCCAGACGAGTAGTCTCCAGCTGATCCTCTACCCGCTCTATCTGTCCTACCAGCATCACATTCCTCTCTAGGAGGTCATAAACCAACACACCAAACTGAACAGAAACCCCACGCTGACCGTGAACCTCTCTGCCTCTAGCTCGACAATCCTCTGGTCCTTTTCCTGCAACTTCTGGGTCAACTCAGTCTTTTCCCCCAAAGTCTGATATGCCAATGACCTGTACTGCTGCCTCTTTCTCGGTCTTGGTGCTCCTGGTTCTGCTCCTCTAAGTGAGATACTCGATTCTCGAGCTCTTCGTTCTTATTTGTTAGCTCTTCTATGATGTCACTAGCAGTAGTGCCCATGCCATCTGCATACTCAGGTGGCTCCTCATCCTCCGTCACCGGGTCCTCCTCGGGGTCCTCATCATCCCCCTCATCGCTTACCAGCCTCAGCACTCCTCCAATAACTGGCTCCTCCTCAGAACCATACTCGGCCTCGGACTCATCCCTAGTGTCCATCATCTCTGGCTCACTCGGCTGCACCTCCACTAACTGCCCTGCGTCCACATGAATGTCTGTGAACTATACCTCTCCAACAGGACTGTACTCTCCCATCTCAGACATCCTATAGCCACAAACAGAAATAAATAGACAGCAAGATGTCAGTGCCACAATAAAATATATCCATTGATAAAATGAAATGATATTTTATCATGCACAACTCGGCTCGATGGATTTCCACAATCCACCTCCAGACATGACCATCAAATGAATCTCCTCGATCCATCACCTAGCGTACTCAATTCGAGTTTAATACTAAGGTTATAACCTAGGTTTCGCAAATCCTAAAGTTTATAACCTAAAGCTCTGATACCAACCTGTGACACCCCCAAATTCAGGTACCAATACCTCGAATTTGGTGCTCACGATAAAATACATCCATACACCTCTAAACAACATAAATCAACTAATGCGGAATAAATAAACATATGTTGTTCATTACAAAAAGGTTTACTACGGTCCCAAGGTCTATAACCTTAAATAAATACATCGCAGAATAAATTAATATTACAAAACTATTCCACGATTACATATCGGAATAGTACATATAACTATTCCTTAAGCTTTCCTTTGCCTTTGCCCGCTTTGGAACTCTCCGGCTTAACTGCAATAGGTTCATGATATAGCAAGGGTGAGCAACTACTTTGCTCAGCAAGTTTAAAAGCAAGAATGAATATATATCATGAATGAATAAGAATAACAGCTGCATAGATCAACAATTTATGAACATTGATGAAATAGCTGAAATGACATAATCAAGGTTCAAATTAAACAATGAATAATGACTATTTACTGCTGAGTGGTCCAACCGACCATGAACTTTTGGCCAAAGAGTCGATCATTTGACTAACTCTTTTAAAACCTGGCCCCGTCAGTTGTACTCGAGGGGATCAGCCTCTCGTACACCATGTATATGCATAACATTTAACTCTGACTGCATCGAATAATCGACACATTAAAATCCCCTAAATAAGGGTTGCTCTCTCAGTCCAAGAATCTGCACCAACAATCGGTTTGGATAGCTTTTAAAATAATAACCTGTACATGTCTAGCCGAAAACAAATGGCATAGACTATTTCCTTAAACAGTTCATGAATAAAGAACTTAAACGTTTCACAGTCCAACAACAGATAATGAATTCAAATGTATAAGCTGCGAATATCAATAATTTATCCTTGATGTGGGGTAATTGAAAGTAATTAATCCACTAATATAATTTGAAATTAATAACTCCAATTGAGTCACGAAACTTGCAATAATATAGAATGATTGCTCAATCAATAAATAACTCGCACAATAAACAAAAGTTGTACGGTTGAGAAATCCTGCCCAATATTAAATTGAACTAGAGTAAGGAACTTGCATTCAATATATAGAAAGAATGAAGTTAGGGAACTTGCCCAACACAAGGGTTAGACAAGCGTTAGGAAACTTGCCTGAAGCGCTGCTACAATATTACAACACACGCTCCTTAATATCCTACACAATTAGGTACATATTCACATAACAATTAGTTATATATCAGATACCAAATATTTATTTATACAACTCTATAATGTCCCATTCATATAAGAAACAAAATTTTAAACAAGGTTATGCCCACTAGTTACGGCGTTACGACGCTTGCACGTCTATACGCCCACCTTGCCTATTCGAATGCCCAATCGACAAGCAATTGCGTACGCCTAACACGCCCATTCGATTTATCTAATACTCATTGATTCATACTAAGTATCATTATAATACAGAACAATCATGTTTTAGGACTTAGAACATTGTCTTATATTGTTGGAAGCAATACACGTTGCACGCGCATTACCGACGCCCTCCGTTTGCACAACTATCCTAAGAACAGTAAATTTCAAAATTGTTCCAGGTAATAAATTTTAATTCTAATTAATGGATGTTGTAGGTCTATCTCTAAGCTTTCCGGATCATCTTGAATCGTCCTAATCCGAGTTCGTATGAGAAAGTTATGGTCATTTTACTAAAAGGTGTTCATGTTGGAAATTTTGGATACAGGGAGTCGGCGGGGCCTCCGTGAAAATCAGCGAGGCTGCGCCAATCAGGGCAGCGAGGCCTTGGTGAAGAGCAGCGAGGCTGCGCCAATGACCAGCGGGCTTGGCAAGGCCTCGGTGAGGATCAGCGAGGCTGCGCCAATGCCCAGAATTTGCAGACTTGCCACCTTCGTGCAATCCGACCTTTCTTCACTCCAACCTCCATAACTTCTTCTATACACGTTCAAATTGGTCCGTTCTAGACTCTATGGACTCCTAAGACATAGGGCTACAACATATCAAAAATTTAGAGTTATTCATTAACATTAACATGGCCAAATCTTAGGCCAAAGTATCAACTCATGCTATATTTTCGTGTTCTTCGTGTTCTTCGTGTTCTTTACGAAAATCATCACCAAATCTTTGTTTTAATCCCTTTTTACTCTATTCCAACTGGGTTAAACTCATAACCCATGGAAGTACAACATCATAACAACAAACAAATCAAACAAACACGAAAATCATAGCTACAAGGTCCTCTAAATCGTCCAACAGTCCAAACTCCATGTTTTGTCCATTGTTCTTGCTCCATTAAGCCAAGGTACGGATTTCTTGCGTTTTTGTTCCACTTTGATGTTATTAATGTCTTATATAACCTCTTAACAACATATACAAACATCCAACACAAACAAAAACAACAATAATCGCAGCAAAGATCATCCATGAGCTAAAAAGCTCCAAAGACCTTCAAAACTCGAAAATCTTCACAAAATCAAATGAAATCAGTTTTGGTTGATGGTTTACCTCTACAAATCTCTTCTAGAGGTTAAGAAGACTGCTAGGCTTTGCTTTGAGTCCTTCTTGCTTGCTTTGGCTTCCTTCTCTTCTTCACCCGTGCACCACCTCTCTCTCTCTAGACTTCTTCTTCTTCCTTCTTCATTCTTCCTTCTTCCTTCTCTCTAACAGCAGCTCTCTCTCTCACTCTCTCACTCTCTCTATCAGCTGAGCAACTTGGAATGGAATGGAATGGATTGAGAGTTGAATGAATGATTATTGGAGAAGTGGAGGAATTTAGGGAGGAAATGGGTTTGGGAACTCAAGGTGGCGCCGGCACCCCCCACTCTCTCACTCCTTAGCATTTTGATTGGTTGAAAGTGGTTTGGTGGTTCCCATTTGGAGCAATAAGCCAAATTAGATACCCGAAAATACCAAAAATATATCCGAAAACTCCCACTTTTGTACCAAAACTGGTAAATAACTCTACCCAAAATTAAAATGGGTATTACCATAAATATTAGGATGGGTAAAAATAATTATTATGGGATTTGTCCAAATATTCGGAACACCCATTTAATACATTTCGGATACGGATAAAATCACGTATCAGCTCAAATAAAATTTCCGACACTTGGAAAAATTATTCGTATGCATACACGTATTTATGAAATTTATTAACATCGAAAAAGACACAAAAATATTATGGCATGAATAGTGCCTCGGGAAACGTGCCCCGTGAATAGTGATTTAGCGACGTTAAGCGAAATCAAATATTCACTTAAACAAAACTATAACACGTAAAATTTCATACATTCACATAACCTAGATTGTCACACAACCTTTAAACACGTAACACAAATATAATATTAATAAAAATATAACATAATCATTAATATTCAAAAATTCGAATTACAAGAAAATTTCAGAATTCTCGGTCGTTACAGTTTGTATGGTCGTAACATCGAGATATGAAAGACATTATGGATGTGTTCCAGCGCTGGAGGTAAAGCTACCTCATATGCGACCTCACCAACTCTTCTTAATACTTCAAAGGGTCCAATGAACCTCGGGCTCAGTTTTCCCTTCTTACCAAAACGAATCTCTTCTCTCAACTCCGGAGCTTCTTGCAGAATCTCTTCTCTCAACTCCGGAACCATCGGTATCCAGATCCTCCCCTCAAATCTTAGCAATCCCGTGCTATCTGAGCAATTGACGTTCGCCAACTCCATCCCAGCATAACAGAGTTCTGCACTTTCTACCGTACAACGCTTCGTAAGGTGGCATGCCAATACTTGCGTGGTAACTGTTATTGTAAGCAAATTCCACCAACGGTAGATGATCGTCCCAATTTCCTTTGAAGTCCATAATGCAAGCGCGTAACATATCTTCTAATGTTTGAATCATTCTTTCGCTTTGTCTGTCGGTTTGTGGATGATATGCTATACTCACACGTAACTGCGTTCCCAAGCATTCTTGTAGTCGTTTCCAAAAGTTCGATGTGAAGCGAGGATCCCTATCTGAGACAATAGATATTGGAACACCGTTCCTCAAAACAATCTCTTTCACGTACAACTTTGCCAGCTGATCTAAGTTGAATCTGATCTTGATCGGTAAGAAGTGTGCTGATTTCGTCAGTCGGTCCACGATAACCCATACTGCGCCAAAACCTTTCTGAGTCGTCGGAAAACCCACCACGAAATCCATGGTGATGTGTTCCCATTTCCATTCTGGAATTTCTAACAGTTGTAATAGCCCACTTGGTCTCTGATGTTCGGCTTCAACTTTTTGACATGTCAAACTCTTGGCTACACAATCGGCAATGTCTCTCTTCATATTCGGCCACCAAAAATGCTGTCGGAGATCTTGGCACATTTTCGTACTACCCGGATGAATCAAATATCTCGAATTATGAGCCTCGCTCAAAATTTCTTCCTTAAACTCTTGTACTGGCGGAACCCAAATTCTTCCCTCGAATCTTAATACTCCCTCGTTATCCACTTTGAATTTCACTTCATCACCTCCAGATATTCTTTTCCTGATTTTCTCACATTCTTCATCCTGATTTTGTGTTTCCTTAATCTTATCCACCATAGTTGAACCGATTCTCAATTGAAATAATTTTTCGTCACTTTCCTCCGGAAGTTTTACCTCCAACTCTAGTTTCGCCATTACTGCAATTAGCTCCTCTTGAGCGGTTAACATAAACAGTTCTCCCATCTCTTTCTGCTTAAGGCGTCGGCCACAACGTTCGCTTTACCCAGATGGTATAAAATTTCACAATCATAATCTTGTATCAATTCCAACCATCTCCTCTGACGCATGTTCAGATCTTTTTGTGTAAAAATATATTTCAGACTCTTGTGGTCTGTATATATTTCACACTTCTCCCCGTAAAGATAATGCCTCCATATCTTCAAAGCAAACACTACCGCGGCCAATTCTAAATCATGGGTCAGATACCCCTTCTCATAGTCCTTTAATTGTCGTGACGCATACGCAATGACCTTATCGTTCTGCATAAGCACACAACCTAGTCCTTTATGTGATGCATCACTGTACACCACAAAATTACCTGTGCTATCCGGTAGAGATAACATAGGCGTCGTACTCAATATTTTCTTTAATTCTTGAAAACTTTCCTCACACTTCTCCATCCAAACGAACTTCACCGTCTTCCTGGTCAAATTCGTTAACGGAGTCGCGATTTTGGAAAAATCTTGAATAAATCTTCTGTAGTATCCTGCCAATCCAAGGAAACTCCTTACTTCTGATGGCGTTTTCAGTTGATCCCAGTTAAGCACTGCTTTGACCTTTGACGGATCCACCGAAATCCCATCCTTGTCAATCACATGTCCAAGAAATTGCACCCGCTCTATCCAGAATTCACACTTTGAAAACTTAGCATACAACTTCTCTCTTCTTAACACTTCTAATGTCAACTTCAAATGTTCTGTATGCTCAGGTTTAGAATTGCTGATAATGGAATGCACGTAATGAAACTAAAACTGACCGTACATGGTGTCAGTTAATAACTAGCACCAACTCCTACTAAGGTCATGTTTGTCTTTTCTCTTTTATTCCTCCCTTCTAATTTATTTTAATAAACTACTTATTATATAGTTCATGTCACATATTTAAATTAATTAAATAATCTTACTAAAATCAATTAAATAAAATAGAATAATTCTACATTAAATCACATAAATAAAATTCTCATTTATTAAATATGATAAATTATTAAATCTCTAATTAATATTAAATTAATTAGAAATAACGTTATACTTAACATTATACTTATTTAAATAATGTATTTAATCAAATAAACTCAATTAAACACATACGTTAAATATAAAAATTCTCCACATTAATTTAATTCATGTAACACATATAATTAAATTAATCTACCACAATTCATCAATTAATCAATTAATTCAACAATCAAATCATCGAAAAATATTTATTCAATCAATAAATATTTAAATTAAGTTACAAAATTCTCGTTTGTCACATACTGTGTCGTGACAAATCATATAAAATGCTATGCAGATGTTACTATAATAATTATTGAATCAAAATACTATGCAATTCCGTGTGCTACAGTGGAATACCACGTACTACTATGGAATAACGCGTTTCCCTATTCTTTTTATTAGCGGGTATTTCAACAGTTGCAGGTGATAGTATCGTTGACAATTAGTATAAAAATATTAATATTGTCGTTTTTCGTATCCGGCAATTAGTCGTTATGGGGCCCACTATTAGGAATCACAAGTTTTAATTTGATGTTGTGATATTAATGTATACGTGTTTCAGTAGCTGAATTGTAAAGTCCTTACAAAGATTTGATGTACAAGGACTTAGATAGAAAAGATGAAACTTTTTAGGTTGATCTTATGAGCTGAATTGGTATATGTAAAAAGCAAAGGCTAGACTAATCATTGAGTCCTACACAAGTCATCATCCAATAAAGGATCGTAGAGCAATCAGCCAACTTAGAGTTCAAACAACTTGAAGGTACGTAAGAGTTGGACCAGGCTAAGCTCTCTCTCAGAATCGTAGAGTTGGATAAGGCCAACGTAGAGTGAGGCTCGATCAGTCACAAAGCTCTCTCTCGGAATCGTAGAGTTGAATCAAGCTAACATAGAGTGAAGCTGGGTCGGTTGAGTCGTAGAGTTGGACCAGGCTAACGTAGAGTGAGACTCGGCCAGACAAATGTAGAGTGATCGTAGAGTTAATCCTGCCATCAAGTAAGATCGATCGTAGAGTCACATCTGCATTAATAAGACGATAGTTCTCAAAGAGATATAGGGACAAAAGATTGATGTTATCTCTAAGTGATCCAAGCGCAACATGAAAGATCACCATAAATGTCTGCAAGAATCAATTCTCACTAAAAGATCATATAGTCAGCCAAACATTCTACGACCCTCATTCAGACAAGCAACCAAGAACTGAATTCGATATTCTACGTTGCCTATATTGACTGATCAGTAGAATGACCTGCCCAAGACAGTTGCTGAATACCTAATTGAACTGAACGAAGAATCAAAATCAGTGGGGGACAAACAGCTATGGTTTGCATATATTCAGAGCACTATCTTTTCCATCATCTTGGAGCAAGATAATGGATGTTGACTCGCCCTACTACCGCGCACAACAAGGAATAAACTATTCCTAAGTTCAGCAATAGGTCTCAATGGAAATATCAGATGCAATCATACTCAACGAAAGGATTCAGAGGCATTGATATAAGGCAAACAGATTGAAGAAATCAAATAAGTATGACGAAAAGGAATCAAATATATCAAAGTACCACTCTACGATCAGAGACAAACATCTTGCTTCGCTATTGAGTTCATCAGACCATATGCCTCAAGCAACTTAGTAGCAACAAAATAAACACTCTTAATCAAGTGAAAGGGTCAACAGGTGACCAACCAAAGTCAAGTCTGCTGGACTTGCTGAGTACCAAAGGGTACAAAAGATTTTAAGGCTGCGGGTCTTAGTCTACAAAATTCCAAGGCTGCTGGCTTTAAAGAGTACTTAGTGTACTGAAGTTCCGAGGCTGCTGGCCCTGAAGGAATATTAGTGATTCAAGTTGTAAAGATATCCTTAGTGGATTTGCTACTCAAGGAGTACAACAGTGGAGTAAGAGTCTTGTGTACTCTAAATCACTTAAAAGCCTTGTGTTCTTCATTATCTCTTTCTCTGCACTCCATAAACTGCTATAAACTATTATATCACTACCTCACCATATCTGCTATAACTGGTTTATCTTTAAGGGGAATTATAATCAATCATATATTCCGTTGTGCTTAATTAACTTGTTAATTAATCAAGTCTTTTCAAAAGAAGTGTGCAAAATGTTTCAACGTATCTATTAAACCCCCCCCCACCTCTAAATATCTTTTACGCCTTTGGAAACTAAGAATTGGTATCAGAGCAGGTTCTCAATAAGAAAGCTTAACTAGCTTGAGTAGATCAATGACATAAACCAAAAATGGCTCTGAGCTAGGTGGAGGAAACAAACCACCTTTGTGCAACAAAGAAAAATTTGCAAACTGGAAAGTTCGCATACAGGCTTACATGGACGCCACAGATGAGGATCTATTTGACGCTGTCATCAGTGGGCCTTATGTACCAATAAAGCTAACACCAACTACGGACGACCCAAACAAAGTCTCAATCAAGTTAAGAAAAGATTGGACAGATGCAGAGAAGAAAGCAGTTCAGCTGGACAAGAGAGCCAAAAACATTTTGTTTGGCTCTAGAAGATGAGCTGTTTGAAAATGTCATCAACTGCCAAACAGCAAAAGAAGTTTGGGATGCACTGCTAGTCATGAATGAAGGGACAGAAGAAGTAAGAGAAAACAAACAATCATTACTCACACAGCAATATGAAATGTTAACTCACATCTCTAGGGAAAACATTACCTCCATGTATGAGAGGTTCAACATGCTGCTCAACTCTCTTTGAGTATATGGAAAGATCTATCCAAACAAAGACCTCATCATCAAATTCATGAGAGCCTTGCCTAGCAAGTGGGATACCAAAACCACCGCCATCAAAAAATCAAAGAATCTCCTTGAGATGATTATGCAGATGTTATATGGAAATCTTCTCACCTATGAATTGGAGCTAATTCAAAGAGCTGAAACATTATCAGAAGGAAAGAAGAAGGAAAAAGGAATTACTCTCAAGGCATCCACATCAAAGAAAGCTGGCAATCATGAATCAGATAATAACTCAGATGATGATGAAGAAATCAGTGATGAAGGAGCTGCCATGCTAGTCAGACACTTCAAAAGGTTCATTAGCAGAAATAGCAGATCAAGGAAATTCAGCAGCAGTAACAAAGAACAAGTAAATGATTTATGCTACAACTGTAAATGACCAGGTCACTTCATTGCAAATTGCAATAAACCTCTAAAAGAAGAATTAAGAAAGAGCAAGAAGAACCCACATTCAAAGAAAAACCCCAAAGGCCATCATAAGTCCAAACAGGGAGATAAAGGCTTTGTAGCTGAGAGCTCATGGAGTGACTCAGACGATGACTCAAACTGCGAGTCGAATGAAGATGAGGAACCACACAAAGCAAATCTATGCTTAATGGTCAAGGAAAGAAAAATCAAAGAATTCAACGTGGATGAGGTATTTGACTTTTATTCTCCTGATTTAACTACTGATGATTTGAGAGAAGGAATGCATGATTCCATTGTAGAACTGCATAAATATATGAAAATGTTCAGAGTTCTATCAAAAGATCATTCTCTTCTTCAAGAGGAAAAAGAGAAAGCAATCATAGAGCTAGAAACTGCTCTACGAACTACTAACTCTTGCACCAGTCTTGAAGCAGAGAATGTTAACTTGAAACAGATAAACAAACTCTACACTCACAAAGAATTAATTCTAGTCTCTAAGATTCAAGAACTAGAAAAGACTATTTCAATATGGAACAAGTCTTCTCTATCTATAGATTCTCTGATCTCTAGCCAAAGATCTGTGGATAGCAAGACAGGTCTGGGGTTCCATAACTCCACTTCAGAGCATACCATGGAAAAATCTATGGAAGCAAATAACAACAGTTCCTCTAAGTTCAATAAGGGAATTGTATTTGTCAAATCCACACAAACAATAGGGCCAAGCTATTTAAACTTTGTTGAATCCCACACAAGTCTAGGATTTAAGAGATCAAAGAGTAAGTCAACTTTTACATTCAAGCCTCGAAGGATTGTAGAGTCTGACAAAACTCACTCTACGAATCAACCTGGCAAGAAACGTAGAGTTCTCTTTACTCTATGAGCACTATGAATCGTGAGTTGTGTGGAAGCAAAAGGAGTATAAGCCAAAAAAAACTTTGGGCCACTACTATCCACATATGCCCAAGATGAATAAGAATTATATTCAATGTTATACATGTTATAAATATGGTCATAAAGCTGCAAAATACTATTTCAATCCTGTGCTAAAAAGACCTAAAATCAAGCAGATTTGGGTCCCAAAGGCTACTAATAAATTTGGACCCAAGCAAATCTGGGTACCAAAATGAAAGTTAATCATTTCTGTAGGTACAGAGCACCACTCAGTCAATATGGTACCTTGATAGTAGATGCTCAAGACACATAACAGGCAACAGAGCCCTCCTGTCAAACTTTGTGGAAAAAGATGGTCTTGCAGTCATCTTTGGAGATAACGACTCTGGAAAAACAAGAGGATATGGTTCATCTGTGAATGGTGTTGTGTCATTTAGCAAAGTAACATATGTTGAAGATCTAAAACACAATCTTCTCAACATCAGCCAACTATGTGATAAAGGACATCAAGTCACCTTCCTCTACAATCAATGTCAAGTCAGAGATTAGAAGACCAACTCATTGAAGCTGATAGGATCAAGAGAAGGAAATGTCTATATTTTCAACCTTGCTGAGATAAGTCATGATGAGACAATATGCCTCCTTGCCAAAGCCTCTGAAGATCTCTCCTAGCTATGGCATAGAAGACTGTCTCACCTAAACTTCGAAAGTATGTCAAAACTAGCCTCCAAAGACCTTGTAGCAGGATTGCCAAAGCTCAACTTCATCAAAGAGAAACCTTGCAAAGCATGCCAGTTTGGAAAACAAACAAAAAGCTCATTCAAAGGCAAAGCAGTCAACTGTTAGTCGATTTTGCAACCGAAAAATACGCGCAAGTATACGCGGTCAACAAGTAATACAATGATAAGAGAGAGTTGTCGAACCCACAGGGAATTGACTCTAATGTATCCCCATGTACTAATTCAATATCGACTCGATCTAAATCAAACTCTTTAATTCAAGAGATAGATAAAGGTTATATATAAATTGCATGACATATAAATAACAAGAATAGATAGATAAAGGTCTAAGATTACAATTTCCCCCATTCAAGTATTTTGTCAAACACTTGGCGTGCAATGCTTTGTTTAAATATTTTAACTCTCCTTTTAGATCAATTAACCACATAGAATTGACATCCGAGAAATCATAATTACGTAAGAGTCTCTGTTGATGGTCAATTACGAATCTTCCTAATGCGGCATGTAGGTATATGTCTATCCTACACACTATCAAGAGACCAATTTCAAGAATAATAAACAAGACACATGTCACTAAATCTCATTAACCACCCTTTCAATTACCAACTTTCACATAAGAAGTCATTAAGATTAGATTCTCAATTGGTTGCACACGGTATCTAGGTATATGTCTATCCTAAATACTAACAAGTTACCTATCATTGAGGATAATCAACAAGACACACGTCACTAAATCTTTATTAATCACCCACAACAATATTTAACTTTCATATGATATCATAACAAGGCCATAACACTATAATCCGTTTGTCAAGTTCATATAGGTTCCCACGGTAATTACGAGTCAAGCAATTAATCTATAAGCATAAGTTATGATAACCAATTCATATGAGTAACAATAATCAAAGGAAGAGAAATCAATTCAAATAAGCAATGGGTTCAATTACAATCTTAGATTAAAAACTAATTACATAGAGGAAAAAGAGAAAGAAAGATAAAGGATGGCTTCCCCATTGTTGTTGGATGAAACTCCATTGAAGCACCTCTATTGAAGCTCCTCCAAGCTTTAGAAGAACCATGGCTAATGGCCAAGGCCTCCCTCTATTTGCTCCAAGCCTCCTTTCTCTCTCTCTCTAAATCTGATTTTGGAACTCTAGGATATGATAAAATGGAGGCTACATGTTATATTTATAGTGCCCAATGCAAAACCCTAGCTTAGCCCACCAAAAATGACAAAAAGGGGCTGAAAATCGTGAAACCTGGCGCTGCCCAGTAGCCATTGGGCGCGTCCGCGCACTGCTTGGTGCGCCCGCGCCAGCGTGCTGTAACCCGACTCAGCTTTGACCTCTGTTAGTAAAATGGCCATAACTTCTTCGTCCGAACTCGGATTAAGGCTATTAAGTAGCCTATAGAAAGCTAAGAAGTAGTTCTACAACTTTCATGACTGGAACTTGATGAGATAATGGCCGGAGGAAGGCTCAAATTAAGCCCAAACAAACTGCTGTGTAAAATTCATGCCAAATCCGATGGTAAAATGGTCATAGCTTTCTCATACTAACTTCAAATTGGATTATTCAAGATGTTCTGGAAAGCTAAGACACATATCTACAACTTTTGTGCTTTGAGTTTTGAGAAATTCGGATTGGATCATGGGTAAAATTGGGAAAAAGCTCAAATATGGCAAACAAGGCACCCAAGCATTGACGTTCAAATGGCTTTGCTTTATTTCCTACAAAACTAAGTAAAAAAGACATAAAAACAATACAAAACATATAAAAGCAATATAAAATCACAATATCTAAAAATAAGATAAAAATACAATAAAACCACATAAAGTATCCAAAGACTTATAAATTATCAAGGCCAAAAGTACCCAAATTGTGTGTATAAAACACACTCATCAAATACCCCCAAACTTAAATCTTTGCTTGTCCTCAAGCAAAACAAACCTAAACTATACAATTAAAACGCTTCTAATACAACCTAACTTGAGCAATGAATTAATAAGCCGACAATAGTCTCAAAGGCATCAACACATGGAACTCAAGAAAATAAACAAAATGTTACAAGTCTAAAATATTAATTAGCTAGTCATATCTTGCTTTAGGTCCCTTCCGTGTGTGTGTGAGTACCCAATAGCACTAAATCAACCAAGCTCGGATGAACTTATGCAACCATATTACCTTATGAAATAATCAACATAAACCCCAAAACAACATACTTAACACATCACTCAATACAAAGGTATACAAATCACAATTCCAAAAATTTTGAGACTCAAGGGCTCTAGGTGAGTGCATTTTATGTTCCATCTCAACCTTAAGCACACTCATATGGGCAAGTGCGTTTTACGCTCTATCTCAACCCCCTGCAAGATTTGCAATACAACATTTTCTTTCTTTTGTCTAAAAATATAAGAGTGCGTTCTACGCTCTATCTCCCCTAAGCATGTGTCCATGAGTGAGGGTGTTTTATGCTCCATCTCAACTCACCACATGACCAACAAATCAAACACAACAAATTTGGATACCTTACTTCAAGTGATGTTTAAACGAGTACTAGAGTTTATAGATATTTTCTACAAGCATTCGGTTATAAAAGCCTTCTCAAAGCATACGACTAGCTCAATACTCATACGTAAGTGCATAAAAGTGAATGGATGCATGAGCAAAACAATAACCAACAACAAAATTAAGCACAATGACTAAGCAACATATGTCTGTTTCCCATGAGTTAGAATCAATTAAAACAAGTTGTTATCATTGACCATAGATAAGTCAAATTAAATCAATGCTCAAGGGACACTTCCTAAAAATAAACAATTTTTTTTGAATACGAAAAACACAGTTAAAACACACAAGTACTAAATTAAAAACACACAAACACTAAGTACTACCCCCAAACTTAAAATTGACATTGTCATCAATGTCTAAGATAGCAAAAAGTAAAATAAAGGACTCCTTGAGAACGTGCCAAGCGTCATTGATATCATCTTTCAAGTCTTCAAAGTCGGGGGCACAATCCAAATTGCTTAGTACTCGATACCTAAAAACAATTAAAGAAATTAAAATGTAATTAAACAACCTAAAATGCAATCCAACAAAAAAAAGCAAAACAATAAGCTTGGGTTGCCTCCCAAGAAGCGCTTTGTTCATAGTCCTCGACCTAACTTTATTTAAAATAGAAAGACAAGTTCAAATTAAGATAAAGTCAATTGAAATTAATATTGGAAAAACATTAGAAGAATACTTCCCCGGCAACAGCGCCAAAAACTTGTTGGTCGATTTTGCAACTGAAAAATACGTGCTAGTATACGCGGTCAACAAGTAATACAATGATAAGAGAGAGTTGTCGAACCTACAGGGAATTAACTCTAATGTATCCCCAAGTACTAATTCAATATCGACTCGATCTAAATCAAACACTTTAATTCAAGAGATAGATAAAGGTTATATATAAATTGCATGACATATAAATAACAAGAATAGATAGATAAAGGTCTAAGATTATAATTTCTCCCATTCAAGTATTTTATCAAACACTTGGTGTGCAATGCTTTGTTCAAATATCTTAACTCTCCTTTTAGATCAATTAACCAGATAGAATTGACATCCGAGAAATCACAATTACGTAAAAGCCTCTGTCGATGGTTAATTACGAATCTTCCTAATTCGGCATGTAAGTATATGTCTATCCTACACACTATCAAGAGACCAATTTCAAGAATAATAAACAAGACACATGTCACTAAATCTCATTAACCACCCTTTCAATTACCAACTTTCACATAAGAAGTCATTAAGATTAGATTCTCAATTGGTTGCACACGGTATCTAGGTATGTGTCTATCCTAAATACTAACAAGTTACCTATCATTGAGGATAATCAACAAGACACACGTCACTAAATCTTTATTAATCACCCACAATAATATTTAACTTTCACATGATATCATAATAAGGTCATAACACTATAATCCGTTTGTCAAGTTCATATAGGTTCCCACGGTAATTACGAGCCAAGCAATTAATCTATAAGCATAAGTTATGATAACCAATTCATATGAGTAACAATAATCAAAGGAAGAGAAATCAATTCAAATAAGCAATGGGTTCAATTACAATCTTAGATTAAAAACTAATTACATAGAGGAAAAAGAAAAGGAAAGATAAAGGATGACTTCCCCATTGTTGTTGGATGAGACTCCATTGAAGCACCTCTATTGAAGCTCCTCCAAGCTTTAGAAGAACCATGGCCAATGGCCATGGCCTCCCTCTATTTGCCCCAAGCCTCCTGTCTCTCTCTCTCTCTAAATCTGATTTTAGAACTCTAGGATATGATAAAATGGAGGCTACATGTTATATTTATAGTGCCCAATGCAAAACCCTAGCTTAGCCCACCAAAAATGACAAAAAGGGGCTGAAAATCATGAAACCTGGTGCTGCCCAGTTGCCATTGGGCGCGTCCGCGCACTGCTTGGTGCGCCCGCGCCAGCGTGCTGTAACCCGACTCAGCTTTGACCTCTGTTAGTAAAATGGCCATAACTTCTTCGTTCGAACTCAGATTAAGGCTATTAAGTAGCCTATGGAAAGCTAAGAAGTAGCTCTACAACTTTCATAACTTGAGCTTGATGAGATAATGGCCGGAGGAAGGCTCAAATTGAGCCCGAAGCAACTGCTGTGTAAAATTCATGCCAAATCCGATGGTAAAACGGTCATAGCTTTCTCATACTAACTTCAAATTGGATTATTCAAGATGTTCTGGAAAGCTAAGACACATATCTACAACTTTCGTGTTTTGAGTTTTGAGAAATTCGGATTGGATCATGGGTGAAATTGGGAAACAAGTAGCTACTGTGTCAATCGGAAGCTCAAATATAGCAAACAAGGCACCCAAGCGTTGACGTTCAAATGGCTTTGCTTTATTTCCTACAAACTAAGTAAAAAGACATAAAAACAATACAAAACATATAAAAGCAATATAAAACCACAATATCTAAAAATAAGATAAAAGTATAATAAAACCACATAAAATACCCAAAGACTTGCAAATTATCAAGGCCAAAAGTACCCAAATTGTGTTTATAAAACACACTCATCAAATACCCCCAAACTTAAATCTTTGCTTGTCCTCAAGCAAAACAAACCTAAACTATACAATTGAAATGCTTCTAATACAACCTAACTTGAGCAATGAATTAATAAGCCGACAATAGTCTCAAAGGCATCAACACATGGAACTCAAGAAAATAAACAAAACGTTACAAGTCTAAAATATCAATTAACTAGTCATATCTTGCTTTAGGTCCCTTCCGTGTGTGTGTGAGTACCAAATAGCACTAAATCAACCAAGCTCGGATGAACTTATGCAACCATATTACCTTATTAAATAATCAACATAAACCCAAAACAACATGCTTAACACATCACTCAATACAAAGGTATACAAATCACAATTCCAAAAATTTTGAGACTCAAGGGCTCTAGGTGAGTTCATTTTATGTTCCATCTCAACCTTAAGCACACTCATATGGGCGAGTGCGTTTTACGCTCTATCTCAACCCCCTGCAAGATTTGTAATACAACATTTTCTTTCTTTTGTCACAAAAATAAGAGAGTGCGTTTTACGCTCTATCTCCCATAAGCATGTGTCCATGAGTGAGTGCATTTTACGCTCCATCTCAACTCACCACATGACCAACAAATCAAACACAACAAATTTGGATACCTTACTTCAAGTGATGTTTAAACGAGTACTAGAGTTTATAGATATTTTTCACAAGCATTCGGTTATAAAAGCCTTCTCTAAGCATACGACTAGCTCAATCCTCATGGGTAAGTGCATAAAAGTGAAAGGATGCATGAGCAAAACAATAACCAACAACAAAATTAAGCACAATGACTAAGCAACATATGTCCATTTCCCATGAGTTAGAATCAATTAAAACAAGTTACTATCATTGACCATAGATAAGTCAAATTAAATCAATGCTCAAGGGACATTTCCTAAAAATAAACAATTTTTTTTAATACGAAAAACACATTTAAAACACACAAGTACTAAATTAAAAACACACAAACACTAAGTACTACCCTCAAAATTAAAATTGACATTGTCCTCAATGTCTAAGATAGGAAAAAGTAAAACAAATGACTCCTTGAGAACGTGCCAAACGTCATTGATATCATCTTTCAAGTCCTCAAAGTCGGGGGCACAATCCAAATTGCTTAGTACTCGGTACCTAAAAACAATTAAAGAAATTAAAATACAATTAAACAACCTAAAATGCAATCCAACAAAAAAAAGCAAAACAATAAGCTTGGGTTGCCTCCCAAGAAGCGCTTTGTTCGTAGTCCTCGGCCTAACTTTATTTAAAATAGAAAGACAAGTTCAAATTAAGATAAAGTCAATTGAAATTAATATTGAAAAAACATTAGAAGAATAATTCCCCGGTAATGGCGCCAAAAACTTGTTGGTCGATTTTGCAACTGAAAAATACATGCAACTATACTCGGTCAACAAGTAATACAATGATAAGAGAGAGTTGTCGAACCCACAGGGAATTAACTCTAATGTATTCCCAAGTACTAATTCAATATCGACTCAATCTAAATCAAACTCTTTAATTCAAGAGATAGATAAAGGTTATATATAAATTGCATGACATATAAATAACAAGAATAGATAGATAAAGGTCTAAGATTACAATTTCCCCCATTCAAGTATTTTGTCAAACACTTGGCGTGCAATGCTTTGTTCAAATATCTTAACTCTCCTTTTAGATCAATTAACCACATAGAATTGACATCCGAGAAATCACAATTACGTAAGAGCCTCTGTCGATGGTCAATTACGAATCTTCCTAATTCGGCATGTAGGTATATATCTATCCTACACACTATCAAGAGACCAATTTTAAGAATAATAAACAAGACACATGTCACTAAATCTCATTAACCACCCTTTCAATTACCAACTTTCACATAAGAAGTCATTAAGATTAGATTCTCAATTGGTTGCACACGGTATCTAGGTATATGTCTATCCTAAATACTAACAAGTTACCTATCATTGAGGATAATCAACAAGACACACGTCACTAAATCTTTATTAATCACCCACAATAATATTTAACTTTCACATGATATCATAACAAGGTCATAACACTATAATCCGTTTGTCAAGTTCATATAGGTTCCCACGGTAATTACGAGCCAAGCAATTAATCTATAAGTATAAGTTATGATAACCAATTCATATGAGTAACAATAATCAAAGGAAGAGAAATCAATTCAAATAAGCAATGGGTTCAATTACAATCTTAGATTAAAAACTAATTACATAGAGGAAAAAGAAAAAGAAAGATAAAGGATGGCTTCCCCATTATTGTTGGATGAGACTCCATTGAAGCACCTCTATTGAAGCTCCTCCAAGCTTTAGAAGAACCATGGCCAATGGTCATGGCCTCCCTCTGTTTGCTCCAAGCCTCCTTTCTCTCTCTCTCTAAATCTGATTTTGGAACTCTATGATATGATAAAATGGAGGCTACATGTTATATTTATAGTGCCCAATGCAAAACCCTAGCTTAGCCCACCAAAAATGACCAAAAGGGGCTGAAAATCGTGAAACCTGGCACTGCCCAGTAGCCATTGGGCGCGTCCGCGCGCTGCTTGGTGCGCCCGCGCCAGCGTGCTGTAACCCGACTCAACTTTGACCTCTATTCGTAAAATGGTCATAACTTCTTCGTCCGAACTCGGATTAAGGCAATTAAGTAGGCTATGGAAAGATAAGAAGTAGTTCTACGACTTTCATAACTGGAGCTTGACGAGATAATGGCCAGAGGAAGGCTCAAATTATCTCCGAAGTAACTGTTGTGTAAAATTCATACCAAATCTGATGGTAAAATGACCATAACTCTCTCATACGAACTTCAAATTGAATGATTCAAGATGTTCTGGAAAGCTAAGACACATATCTACAACTTTCGTGCTTTGAGTTTTGAGAAATTCGGATTGGATCATGGGTGAAATTGGAAAACAAGCAGCTATTGCGTCAATTAGAAGCTCAAATATGGCAAACAAGGCACCCAAGCATTGACGTTCAAATGGCTTTGCTTTATTTCCTACAAAACTAAGTAAAAAGACATAAAAACAATACAAAACATATAAAAGCAATATAAAACTACAATATCTAAAAATAAGATAAAAATACAATAAAACCACATAAAGTACCCAAAGACTTACAAATTATCAAGGCCAAAAGTACCCAAATTGTGTGTATAAAATACACTCATCATCAACTCAAATGATAAGCCCCTGCAGTTACTCCATATGGATTTATTTGGGCGTATCCCAACTGCAAGCCTTGGAGGAAAGAGGTATTCATTGGTAGTAGTGGATGACTACACCAGGTTCACATGGACATTCTTTCTAAGTTCTAAGGATGAAACTAGCTCTCAACCAATCAAGCTGTTCAAACTAGTCATGAATGAGGAAGAAGAGAAAATCAAAGCTATCAGAAGTGATCATGGAAGAGAGTTTGATTTCTCTGAGGTAGAACAGTATTGTGAAGAAAATGACATCAATCATAACTTCTCAGCTCCAAGAACTCCTCAACAAAATGGAGTAGCTGAAAGAAAGAATAGGACTCTGATTGAAGCAGGAAGAACTCTACTTACAGCTGCCTACCTACGTGAGTACTTCTGGGTAGAAGCTGTCAACACTGCTTGCTACACTCAAAACAGATCTCTTGTTCACTCAACTCTCAAGAAGACTCCTTATGAGTTGTGGAAAGGAAGAAAGCCAAACATCAGCTACTTTCGTGCTTTTAGCTGTCTATGTTACATTCTCAACAATGGAAAGAAGTACCTGACCAAATTCCAGCCAAAGTCAAATGAAGGAATCTTTCTGGGTTATGTTATCGATCGTAAAGCATACAGGGTATTCAACAAAGAGTCTCTAACTATAGAAGTTTCCATTCATATAACCTTTGACAAATTAGACTCTGTAAGGAAGAATACTCCACTCAACGAAAGTGGAGAAAAGAACACGATCGCAGAATCAAAAAACGTAGAGTTAGACACTACGAACAAAGAACCAGAACCAGAAAACACGGAGCGAGAAGACAAAATCGTAGAGTTCACAATGCCAGACAGTGAGACTCTACGACCTGAACCTGAAGTCAATCTAGAAGAACTCAGACAAGAGAGCATCAAAACAGATGTCCCAAGAAGGAGAAAATAGACAAAGGATCACATTGAAGATCTTATCATTGGGGATCCTAATGCTAGAGTGAAGACAAGGTTAGCAACTCAAAATGAATGCATCTACCTAAGCTTTCTCTCTCAAATAGAGCCCAAGAAGGTAGAAGAAGCATTAAGAGATTCAAGCTGGATAAAGGCCATGCAAGAAGAGCTCAACCAATTTGAAAGAAGCAAAGTCTGGAGACTAGTTGAAAGGCCAGAACAACATTCAGTCATTGGCACCAAATGGGTTTTCAGGAACAAGATGGATAAAGAAGGTGTCATCACAAGGAACAAAGTAAGATTGGTAGCTAAAGGCTACTCACAAGAAGAAGGGATTGACTATGATGAAACCTTTACTCCTGTTGTAAGATTAGAAGCTATCAGAATTTTCCTTGCCCATGCAGCTCACATGAAATTTAAAGTCTTCCAAATGGATGTCAAGAGTGTCTTTCTCAATGGAGAACTTCAAGAAGAAGTCTATGTGGAACAACCTCCAGGTTTTATCAATCTAACCTTTTCTAATTATGTGTATAAATTAGATAAAGCTTTATATGGCTTAAAGCAAGCACCTAGAGCATAGTATGAAACTCTTACAAATTTTCTTACTGAAAAAGGATTCAGTAGAGGTAGAGTAGACACTACTTTATTCCTGAGGAAACACAGGGATAAATCACTTCTAGTTCAAATCTATGTGGATGATATTATTTTTGGTTCTACTGATGAAAAGTTGTGTGAAAGGTTTATCAAGCTAATGCAGAGGAAATTCGAAATGAGCATGATGGGAGAACTGAACTTCTTCCTTGGACTTCAAGTGAAGCAAATTGATGAAGGCGTATTCATCAACCAAGGCAAATACATCAAAGACTTATTAAAGAAGTATGGCATGGATTCAGCCACCATCATGAAAACTCCCATGGCATCTGCAACTAAGCTTGACAAAGATGAGAAAGGTAAAAGTATTGATATTACTCAATACAGAAGTATGATAGGGTCTCTCCTATACTTAACAGCTAGTAGACCAGATATCATGTTTGCTACTTGTATTTGTGCTAGATTTTAAGCCAATCCCAAGGAATCACATTTAATGGCTGTAAAAAGGATTTTCAGGTATCTGAAGGGCACTCCTAGCTTGGGACTTTAATGTCCTAAGGAGTCACCCTTTGATCTAATAGGATACTCAGATGCTGATTATGCAGGTTGTAAAATCGATAGAAAGAGCACAAGTGGAACATGTCAATTACTTGGAAGTCGACTTGTCTCTTGGTTTAGCAAAAAGCAAAACTCAGTATCAACCTCAATAGCAGAGGCTGAATACATTACAGCCGGCAGTTGTTGTGCACAAATCCTTTGGATGAAAAATCAACTAGCTGACTATGGGTTTGAGTTTAAATCTATTCCTATACATTGTGATAATACCAGTGCTATTGCTATAACTTATAATCCTGTCATGCACTCAAGAACCAAGCACATAGATATAAGATATCATTTCATTAGAGATCATGTGCAAAATGGTAACATTTCATTAAGCTATATTCCAACTGAAAATCAGCTTGCTGATGTATATACAAAACCATTGGATAAGTCAAGGTTTATCATACTGATAAGTAAACTAGGAATGCTGAACTTGCATTCATAATACTTTGTGTTGGAACCGACTAACTCTGCAAAATGAAAGCCAAACACAGAAGAAGTCGTAGAGTATAATAGCATGTTCGTAGAGTGGGACAGGAACCGTTCGTAGAGTGGGCAAGCGTTCGTAGAGTCAGAATGACTCAAGGAGGAATTATAAAACTTAGGGGGAGCCAAAGGCAAGAAGGTCTTATCCCACAAAATAGAAGACATGCCTCACTCAGAACGAAATGTGTGTCCTACTCAGATCATTAAGAGGGAAGTTTTTAAATTCAGTTCGTAACAGTTAACACTCTTTTTACGCTTTCTGATTTCAAAATTTCAATCGTCTCTCCCTCTCGCCAAAACCCTAATTATTCAAAGTACAGACATACACTCAGATACCTTCGCTTCTGTTTCAGGAATCAACAATGGCACCATCTCCGGTCATTCCGGGCAACAAACTAGATTTTGACGATTTCTCCAACGCTGAGAGGCAGTATCAGAAGATCATTTCTCTCCTAAAGCGTGCTGGATTACAGGAGGCTCTTGAGACCAAAACAAGAATTTACTCAAAATTGGTGAAAGAGTTCTACGACAATGGAGTCTATGCTGATGGTATTTTATCCACCAAAGTAAAGGGCACATCCATTCAACTCAGTTCGTCATAAATAAATCTAGCCCTAGGCCTCAACTCAGAAGGCCTCACCTCTCTAAGCTACATCGATAGAGAAGCAGGGCTAAAGCAAATGCATCACAAGGACAATCCTAAGTTAAAAGGGTTGAAGAAAAAGGAGCTTCCCCAAAAGTATGAATTTCTTGCTGATATTGTGGGAAAGTGTATTCTTTGCAAAGATACAGCTCATGATTCAGTTAATGAACTTCAACTAAAGATCATGACTGCAATCATCTTCAAAATTGACATCAACTTTGGAGCCCTATTAATGAATGGATTGGCAACCGAGTTCAAAGCATTGAGAAATCCAAGGGCAGTGGGAAAATGTTCTATGGAAGGTCCATAAGCATCCTTCTGCAATTAGCACTTGGTGACAAAATTGAGGATGATGAAGGTGAAACCCTCAACCCCAACAAGAAGATCACAAAGAAGTTGTTTGTAAACTGGAAGAGAAATCCAGTAGAAAACTTGAGGATAATCCAGTCTGAATCTAGTGGACGGATAAGTGGAGTAAAGAGGCCCCTAATGGGAAACTTGTCAGTCATTGAAGATACTGAAGAGGTAAATCAGGAACAACCAGTCCTGAGCAGAAATCAAGAACAACCAGCCTTGAGCAGGAAGAACAAAGGGAAGAGAAAGACTAAAGAGGTGTCTCAAATAGAGGATGAACCTCAAGGATCAACAAATGAGACTTCCCAAAAGCCAGAAACTCCTGCTCTGCCTAATGAACAACCACCAGTGAAAAAAAAGGATGCAGAAGCAAAAAGGAGAAGTAACTAATGAAAATACACCTATCCTTAAGGTGTATCATAAGAAGGGAAAACGCAGCTCAAAGAAAAGCCTCTCTATGATTGTTAAAGACCCCAACTTTATGATCGTAGAGTCAAGAGCTGAAGATGATGCTAATGAGGCTGGTCAGCCTAACATTGAATATGTTGCTGAAAAACAAGAAGCTATAATGGTTGACACACTAGAGCATCAAGAAGAATGTGAAGAGACGGCTGAGAAGGTCACTGAACCCAAGCGAAAGAAAATGAAGAAAAGGCTGATGACTGTAGCCCAAAAAGGAGCTCAGAGAAACAATGATGCGAATCAAGGACGAAGAAAGAAGACTAATGACCTCTGACCAATTTGCAGCTGATAGTGTGGGAAGAATCCCAATTGCATCAGAAAGGGAAGAAGTCCTTACTGAAGGGGTGTATCAAGAAGCTGGTAAAACAAGCAAGGATCAAGCTGAGGGGGAGACTCCTGAAGTCCCTGAGCAAGTTCACGCTCAGGTTGAGGGGGAGCTATTAGAGGCTCATGATGAAATCCTCTCAACCCCTCAAGCAACTGAACCTGAAAAAGAACCATTGGTTGAAGAAGCTGAGGCTGTAGAAATTAGTGATGGGACAAGTGATGATAGTGAAGATGAAAGCCTGAAAATCATTGTTGAAGGAAGAAATGAAGAAAGGCACCTAAATTATAACTACTTATTTGCCTACCTACTAAGGATGTCCTTCCACCAGGCTCTAATCCTAAATTCTTGGATCACATGTTCTGGGCCTTTAAGACTTACCCAGCAATCTCAGTGCTTGCCCAAGAATTTCCAAGAATTGGCACCTTTGCTCAGAAGCTGCTTACCAACAGCTCATTCCACGTTAACGAGCAAAAGGTATATTATATTCCTTCATCCTTCAAGCTAAATCACTCTCCGTCATCAATCTTCTATCTATTCGATGAATTGCCCAGATGGATTGAGGTCATTCCTAACCCAAGGAACCAACTTCCAGTCACAGGGTCTCAACACTCTGACTGATGGACAAACTGAACAACCACTTCTTGTCATAGAGTCCCTAAAATCTATGACTGACACACAACCCAAACTCCTAACCCGAAACATAGAGTCCACAAACGTAGAGTCCCCAAACGAAGAAAACCCTGACTCTACGATTGATCAAGTATCCCTTCCCACATAATAAATGTCTGCCCCACTCACTCAGTCTGATATTCTATCTTCCTCAAATAATGAATTCTTTGACATTTTTACTGCCCTATCCAATCTTCAAAGAAGCGATAAGGAAGGACCTTCAACTGAGATAAAACAAATTCTAGATCGAGTCAACCAACTGCCCACTAAGGATCAAATGGCCGATCTCATAGTACACATGGCGACAAACATGGAGGAGAATCTTGAAGCAAATTCTCTAGCCCTCCATCGAAAACTTGACAATGTTATTGATGCTGCAAATAATCACTCTAATATTGTAGGTACTGTACTGACCCAACGGCTGAGGGAGTTACTCAAAGAATTGATGGCAGGCATCGACAAAAGGGACCAGCTTTATCATGATGAAATTGCCAAACACAAAGCCACAGTCATATCACTACAACAAGTGATTGAGCAATCAAACAAAGCCACAAATGACCACATCCTTGAGCTTTGAGACTATATTCATCATTTCAAGGAAGCCTCCCTTCAGCAAATGCAGCGCTCAGATGCAACCTTGGCTATGATCCATCACCAAAGAATACAAACTGAAGAAATGGTCCAAGAAAACAGGAATGACATTCTTTAGTCTCATTCACAAATGCAAGAACTGGTGCAAGGTATGCAACAACTCTCTCAAGATGTTCGAACCCTGGATGCTGACATAAAGGGGGAGAATGGTCATAAGGGGAATAGGGGAGAATCAAGCAGAAGTGGGGAGGAACAGAGAAGCAAACCATCCAATCCTAATGATGAGCTAGAGCCAGTCAATGCTATTCCAATAAGGAGTGAAGTCCTTAGAAGGCAACCTGATGTAACCACCACCGGAGTACGTATACCATCAGGAGATCCTGCTCTCTTGAATCGCCATTTGTATGGGACTCATCACTATGGTGAAGAAGGAAGTCATAGGACATCATCCGGACTCCGTCAAGAGCAGGTTGAGGAATTCCAACACATGACTGAAGAAGGCAGAGAAAGGCATAGACAAAGAGTGGCTTATGAGCTGGCAAATCCTCCAAGAATCAAAAAAAGAGTAACAAGAGGAAGAGGTAGGAACTAAGGTCTGAAAAACATTTTTTTCTCTTCTTCTATCTCTTTACTGATGTAACTGTTATTTATTGTAACATTCATATGTTCTTCAATAAAATTCATGATTTTATCTAGAAATACAGTTGCTTACTGTATTATAAGACACGTTTATCTTTATAAGCAATTGCATTAGAATTAATGAGATGATTAAAAACTACTGGTTTATGTCAACATCAAATAGGGGAGATTGTTAGGAATCACAGGTTTTAATTTGATGTTGTGATATTAATGTATACGTGTTTCAGTAGCTAAAGTCCTTACAAAGATTTGATGTACAAGGACTTAGATAGAAAAGATCAAACTTGTTAGGTTGATCTTATGAGCTGAATTGGTATATGTAAAAAACAAAGGCTAGACTAATCATTGAGTCCTACACAAGTCATCATCCAATAAAGGATCGTAGAGCAGTCAGCCAACTTAGAGTTCAAACAGCTTGAAGGTACGTAAGAGTTGGACCAGGCTAAGCTCTCTCTCGGAATCGTAGAGTTGGATAAGGCCAACGTAGAGTGAGGCTCGGTCAGTCACAAAGCTCTATCTCGGAATCGTAGAGTTGAATCAAGCTAACATAGAGTGAAGCTGGGTCGGTTGAGTCGTAGAGTTGGACCAGGCTAACGTATAGTGAGACTCGGCCAGACAAATGTAGAGTGATCGTAGAGTTAATCCTGCCATCAAGTAAGATCGATCGTAGAGTCACATCTGCATTAACAAGATGATAGTTCTCAAAGAGATATAGGGACAAAAGATTGATGTTATCTCTAAGTGATCCAAGCGCAACATGAAACATCACCATAAATGTCTGCAAGAATCAAGTCTCACTAAAAGATCATATAGTCAGCCAAACATTCTACGACCCTCATTCAGACAAGCAACCAAGAACTGAATTCGATATTCTACGTTATCTATATTGACTGATCAGTAGAATGACCTACCCAAGACAGTTGCTGAATACTTAATTGAACTGAACGAAGAATCAAAATCAGTGGGGAACAAACAGCTATGGTTTGCAGATATTCAGAGCACTATCCTTTCCATCATCTTGGAGCAACATAATGGATGCTGACTCACCCCACTACCGCGCACAATAAGGAATAAACTATTCCTAAGTTCAGCAAAAAGTCTCAACGGAAATATCATATGCAGCGGTCTCATACTCAACGAAAGGATTCAGAGGCATTGATATAAGGCAAAAAGATTGAAGAAATAAATAAGCAAGTACGACGAAAACAAATTAAATATGTCAAAGTACCACTCTACGATCAGAGACAAACATCTTGCTTCGCTACTGAGTTCATCAGCCTATATGCTTCAAGCAACTTAGTAGCACCAAAACAAACACTCCCAATCAAGTGAAAGGGTCAATAGGTGACCAACCAAAGTCAAGTCTGCTGGACTTGTTGAGTACCAAAGGGTACCAGAGATTCTATGTAACGACCGGAAATTCGGGATTTACCTTGTAATTCGAATTTTTGAATATTAATTAATATATTATATTTTATTAATATTATTTTTGTGTTGCATGTTTAAAGGTTGTGTGACAACCTGGATTATGTGAATGCATAAAATTTTACGTGTTATAGTTTTGATTAAGTGAATAATTGATTTCGCGTAGCGTCGTTAAATCACTATTCACGGGGCACGTTCCCCGAGGCACTATTCACGCCATAATTTTTTTCTGTCTTTTTCAATTTTAATAAATTTCATAAATGCGTGTATGCGAACAAATAATTTTTTCAAGCGTCGGAAATTTTATTTGAGCTGATACGTGATTTTATTTGTATCTGAAATGTGTTATATGGGTGTTCTGAATGTTTGGACAAATCCCACAATAATTATTTTTATGCGTCCCAATAATTTATGGGAGTACCCATTTTAATTTTGGATAGAGTTATTTATCAGTTTTGGTACAAAAGTGAGAGTTTTCGGATATATTTTTGGTGTATTTGGGTATTTATTTTGGCTTGTTACTCCAAGAGGGAACCAACCCACCAATTTAGACCAATCAAATGAGAGAGTAGAGGGAGTTGCCGGCAAGCCACATTGAGCACCCAACCCACTTCTCTCAAAATTACTCCACTCTCCCATCCCATTCAAACCATTCCAATTCTCTCTTGCATTCCATCAACACCATTCCATCAGCAGATAGAGAGAGAGAGGGAAAATCTGTAGCAAGAAGGAAGAAGGAAGAAGGAAGAAGGAAGAAGTCGCCGAAAAAGGGAAGAAAGTCGCAGGACAATCAATGTGTTTTAATGATGCAGCGTCCGTTTTGAACTTAGACTTTATGTGACTAATTGTTATACGAATATGTATTTACATGTGTAGGATATTAAGGAGCGTGTGTTATAATATTGTAGCAGCGCTTCAGGCAAGTTCTTCTTTAACCCTTGTCTAACCCTTGTGTTGGGCAAGTTTCTAAACCTTATGCACTATTCTTTTTATTTCGTGCAAACATGTTTATGTTATGCAAGTTTCCTTTCCTTAACTCAATTTAATATTGGGCAGGTTTTCTCAACCGTACAACTTTTATTTATTGTGCGAGTTATTTATTGATTGAGCAATCATTCTATATTATTGCAAGTTCCTTACTCAACTATTTTTATTTAAGCAAGACGAATGTTGTATATTGTTGCAAGTTTCATGACTCAAATGGAGTTATTACTTTCAAACCATATTAGTAGTTTAATTATTATTAATTACTCCACATCAAGGATAATTATTGATATTCGCACATTGTGCATTTGAATTCGTAATATGTTGTTGGACTGTGAAACATAAGTTCTTTATTTCTAAACTGTTTAAGGGAATTGTCTACGCTATTTGTTTTGGCTAGACATGTACAGGTTATTATTTTAAAAGCTATCCAAACCGGCTGTTGGTATGGATTTTTGGACTGAGAGAGCAACCCTTATTTAGGGAATTTTAATGTGTCGGTTATTCGATGCAGTCAGAGTTAAATGTTATGCATATACATAGGGTACGAGAGGCTGATCCTCTCAAGTACTACTGACGGGCCAGGCGTTTAAAAGGGTTAGTTGAATGACTGATCCTTTAGCCAAATAGTTCATGGTCTATTGGACCACTCAGCGGTAAATAATCAATATTCATTATTTCATTTGAACTTTGATTATATTTTCAGTTATTTCTTCAATGTTCTTAAATTGTTGAACTATGCGATTATTATTTCCATTCATTCGTGATATATATCCTCTTTATTCATTTTAAACTTGCTGAGCAAAGTAGTTGCTCACCCTTGCTATATCATGAACCTATTGCAGTTAAGTCGGGGAGTTCCAAAGCGGACAAAGGCAAGGGAAAGCTTAAGGAATAGTTATATGTACTATCCTGTTATGTAATCGTGGAATCGTTTTGTATTATTATTGTATTCTGCGATGTATTTATTTAAGGTTATAGACCTTGGGACCGTAGTAAACCTTTTGTAATGAACAACATTTGTTTATTTATTCCGCATTAGTTGATTTATGTTGTTTAGAGGTGTATGGATGTATTTTATCATGAGCACCAGATTCGAGGTATTGGTACCTGAATTTGGGGGTGTCACAGGTTGGTATCAGAGCTGTAAGTTATAAACTTTAGGACTGCGAAACCTAGGGTATAACCTTATTCTTAAACTCGTATTAAGTACGCTAGGAAATGGATCGAGGAGATTCATTTGGTGATCATGTATGGAGGTGGATTGTGGAAATCCATCGAGCCGAGTTGTGCATGATAAAATATCACTTCATTTTATCAATGAATATATTTTATTGTGGCACTGACATCTTGTTATCTATTTGTTTCTATTTGTGGTTATAGGATATCTGAGATGGGAGAGTCCAGTCATGCTAGAGAGGTGGAGTTCACAAACATTCATGTAGACGCAGGGCATTTAGTGGAGGTGCAACCGAGCGAGCCGGAGATGATGGACACTAGGGATGAGTCTGAGATCGAGACCGAGTATGGTTCTGAGGAGGAGCCAGTTACTGGAGGAGTGCTGAGGCTGGTAAGCGATGAGGGAGAGGATGAGGACCCCCAGGAGGATCCAGTAACGAAGGATGATGAGCCACCTGAGTATGCAGATGGCATGGGCACTACTGCTAATGACATCATCGAAGAGCTGACAAATAGAAATGAGGAGCTCGAGAATCGAGTAGCTCACTTAGAGGAGCAGAACCAGAATCACCAGGACCGAGAGGAGCAGTACAGGTCATTAGCGTATCAGACTTTAGGTAAAAAGGCTGAGTTGACCCAGAAACTGCAAGAAAAGGACCAGAGGATTGCCAAGCTAGAGGCAGAAGTTCACGGTTAGCGTGGGGCTTCTATTCAGCTTGGTGTGATAGTTTATGACCTCTTAGATAGGAATGTGGTGCTGGTAGGACAGATAGAGTGGGTAGAGGATCAGCTGGAGACTACTCGTCTGGAGCAAAATGAGGCTATAGAGCAGTTGGCAGCCCTGACTGCAGAGATTGATTCCCTCAGGTTAGGCTTGACCACTTCCATTAGCAAGCTGAAGGACAGGGTGAGGAGGTACCCCAGGGATGAAGGGAGCAGCAAGCGCATGATTAGGCACCGAGTGGTTAACAGGCTGGCTCGACGGGAGCTCAGGGTTGCAATTCGCCGCAGCAGGCGGTGGTGTGTTATTTTTAGCATTTTGTTTGCAGTAGGTCCCACTTTTGTTATAATAGGGGCATACTTATGTTGTAAATCCCTATGCTTGTAGCGTGCATGGGATAGTAGTTAAACCCCAATTTTGTTTCTGGTAGAGGGGTGGAAGGTTATTATTCCCCATTTTTGTTTGTTAGGGGATAGTTAATGGTTGGTAGGCCATGCCATTTAGCGTTTATAGAAGTATGCCACATGTTGAGTCTGGTTGTATTAAAACATTGGTGTATGATTATAAATGCAGTTGTTTTAGTTAAATTAAATGTGTTTGATAGATGCTTTTACTTTTAATTGTTGACTTAAATGACTTTCTGCATATGGCATAAATCTAGTAGTAAAAGCCAACGGTTTTCTTTTATTAGATTATGCCTCCAAGAAGACAGCCACGACACCAAAGGGTTGAGGAATCGGTTAATAACACTCAGGGTCATTTAGACCCAATGAGAGCGCTTGCTGAGTTATTGGCAGAAGCTATGCAAAATAGACCCCCACCTATTAGAGAACAGCCAGAGTGGCAGCCTGCGCAGCATTTGGCTAGTTTCAAGGATTTTAAGCTAGTAAGACCTCCCGAGTTCAAGGGAACATTAGACCCGATTGAAGCCCAAATCTGGATCAAAGAAATAGAAAAAGTGTTCGAGGTTGCAAGGGTGGCTGAAGAACAGAAGACAGGGTTCGCCACCTTTATGATGAAGGGTGAAGCGAACTATTGGTGGAAGGCCAACAGAGGACGTGTTGGAGATGGTGTGATACCATGGGAACGTTTCAAGGAGCTATTCTTCGAGAACTATTTCCCAAAGAGTATTCAGCAGAACATGGAGGTGAAGTTCTTGGAGCTGAAACAGGGGAACATGTCAGTCGCAGAGTACGCAGCAAAATTTAATGAGTTAGCCCGATTTGCACCCCACCAGGTAGACACCGAAGCGAGAAAGGCAAGGAGATTTGAATTAGGCCTGAAGCCATGGGTGTATAGTACCGTGGCAGTGTTAAGGATTGACACATTTTTTACGCTGTTGGAAAGGGCCATCATCGCCGAAGGAGGCAACGAGGCTCTAGCAAAGTTCACTCAAGACAAAAAGAAGGGTCATGAAGGAATCAAAGGAGAAAGCAGCGAGAGAAGTAACCCGAATAAAAGGAAATAGAGTGATAGCCAATCTTCCGGGGGCAACAAGTCCGGAGGAGAGGTTAAGAAGGGTAATAAGTGAAAGTAGTATGCACACAAGCCAATCATATTTGATATGATGCAGCATATACTTTGTAATCTTATTCGGTTATTAAAGGCATTTTACATTATCTACATAGTGCTGTTATATTAAATGTGATAAACCCATAGTTTTGAGCAATGCTTTTAGAATCATGATGGTGATCATGCTAATGAGATCTAAATTCTAGATAGTTCACAAACTAAAATCGTTCCTAATCGTTGGATTACTAAAAAGGGGATTAGTGAATCCGGATAGATTAGCACATACGTTGCTTGCCCTTAAGAATAAGATGATTGATCTCATAATCATTTGTGTGGAGACACTAAAGTAAGTGTGTAGGTGCTTATTGGAGAATAAGTTCACTGAACGTGGCTCGCTAAGGAATACCTAATGGAGTTTTACTCGTTTGTCAATAGGAATTCCTCTAGTGATAGTAGTACAAGTGATCCTTGGACTTGAGATCATCATAGTATCTTGTGTATGATGAGTTATACTTTGACATGTCCCTTAAGACTTTTAGGGTATAACAAAGGGTATGATTGGGTATAATAAGTTGTACATGGAGATAGGTGAATGATCAACAAAGAATCTACCACGTCTAGTAAAAGATGTGAATGTCTTATGTGATTCGATAAATGACAACTCAGTAGTCCTTGGCCAAGGCAGGATGAAATTAGAAAAGAGTTTCTAATTTGCATTATTTAGAGTTGTGCATTTGGGAATTGAAATACATATAATTAAATAAAATAAGACTTGATAGTAATTCCATGTCTTATATTTAATTGGGACATTGTATGGTAGAAGGATTGAATTGTACGGTAACTATGCACTGAAAGGTTCTTTTATGATTAATGTTGAAATCTATATTATCTGGAAAGTCGTTGATCGCTAAGGGGGCTTACCCTTATTGTAGAATAAATATTATTTATTTAAATGAATTAAACAGTTTAATTTATTTATTTAAATAAGATTAGAATTGTTCTAATTGATTTATTCACAACCGGTTTAATATGGAAAACTTAAAGGGTCACACCGCAAAAGGAAAATATTTATTTAAGAAGTAAATGGCATAATTGTAATAATAAGTTAAGTATATTTAATTTAATCTATGGAGATAGAATAAATTAAATAGCTTAATATTTATTATTTAATATTTTAGAAATATTAAATATAAATTAATAAGAGGAGTCTTATTATTATTACTATTACTATTATTTAATTCCTAATATGGATTGAGAATTAATTAATAGAAGTACTCTCTCATAAATTCCTAATTATATTAGGAGTCTAATTTAATTAAAGGAGTTTAATTAGAATAGAAACACTAATCCTAAATAGTTTAGGGAAGGGTTTTCTACATCTATAAATAAGAGAAGTCTTATCATAGATTAGGGTTACACACTCTTGCATAAGAATTGTGGAGAGTACTTGCAATTTTTATAGAGATAGAAACTAGGGTTTTGCCAAACACCCATCTTCTTGAACAAGTATTATTCCTTGGTGGATCACCTCTAGAGGCCAAACACTTGGGTTGCTAACCTTGATCAAAGGAAGGAATTTAATCGGTGGAATTCAAAGAGAACGCGAAGGAATTGGAGGTGAACTTATACCTGAGGAAGCTAGAATTCTACAAGGGTATAATTCTTATTCTCCATCTCTTTCGTTTAATTAATAATTGTGCATAAAGAAAGATCATGGTGATGGTTTGTATAAAATTTTAAAATCTGATTTTATCGCGCTTTCATTTTATTCATGTAATTTGTTTACATGTTCGCGTTATACAAATCTAACAATAAGTGCAATAATTGTGGAAAGAATCACTCTAGAGAGTGCATGAAAGGAAAAGGAGTTTGTTTCAACTGTGGGCAACAGGGGCACTTTGCTCCTCAGTGTCCAAAAGGAAAGAGAACAGGATATTTCTCATGTGGAGCATCAGATCATCAAATCAAGGATTGCCCGAAAAGGAAGGGGGATGCAGCAAGTGGCAATAGGAACAACAACAATAGCAACAACAACAGGCTGAACATTGGAGGGCCAGCTAGCCAAACCAACAGACCAATGGCACACACTTTCAACATGACCGTTCAGGACGCGGTAGAGTCAAAGGACGTGGTGTCAGGTATTATTTCGATTAATAATATTAGTGCATATGTATTATTTGATTCAGGTGCTACCTATTCCTTTGTTTCGGAAGATTTTGCTAAACAGTTAGATTTACCTCGTGAGAAATTAGAGAATCCTATGAATGTGGAAGTAGCTAATAAAGAAGTTATTCATGTAGAATACATCCATAGAAATTGTTGTGCTGAGATAAACAAGTATAAACTGAGCGTAAATTTAATTCCGATACGACTAGGAGAATTTGATGTAATTCTTGAGATGGAATGGTTGTCTAGTCACGGGGCTGTGATTGACTGTCAGAAGAAATGTATAGACCTAAAGACTCCGGATAAGTCGAAGGTCGTATTCTACGGTATTAAATCGCCTAGACAATCTTGTTGTCTAACGATGATGCAAGCAAGGAGATTGCTAAGGAAGGGTTGCATAGGTTATCTGGCTTAGGTGGTTGATACCCGAAGAGTAGAGGGTGAGTTGGGTCAGATACCGGTTGTAAAGAAATTCCCAGATGTTTTCCCAGAAGATCTACCGGGTTTGTCGCCGGATAGAGAAGTGGAATTTGTAATCGATTTAGTACCGGGGACCGCACCGATCTCAAAGGCACCATACAGGATGGCACTAGTGGAGATGAAGGAACTAATGGCTCAACTACAGGAGTTGATAGATAAGGGATATATTCATCCGAGTGTATCTCCATGGGGAGCACCAGTGTTATTTGTAAAGAAGAAAGACGGATTGCTAAGGCTTTGTATCGACTATCGAGAGTTAAACAAAGTCACGATTAAGAACAAGTACCCATTGCCCAGAATTGATAATTTGTTCGATTAATTGAAGGGAGCGAAATACTTTTCAAAGATTGACTTGAGGACGGGATATCACCAACTGAAGGTGAGACTGGAGGATATTCCAAAGACAGCATTCAGAACTCGATATGGACACTTTGAGTTTTTGGTGATGTCATTTGGGCTGACGAACGCGCCAGTAGCATTTATGGACATGATGAACAGAGTGTTCAAGCAATACCTAGATAAATTTGTTGTCGTTTTTATAGATGACATTTTAGTTTACTCGAAGACGGAGGAGGAACACGTCAAGCATTTAAGGATAGCCCTGAAAACGCTGAGAAAGGAGAAGCTTTATGCAAAGTTTTCCAAGTGTGAATTTTGGCTACAAAGGGTGCAGTTCCTGGGGCACGTAATTGATAAGGATGGTGTATCAGTGGATCCTGCCAAGATAGAAGCAGTAATAAACTGGGAGCAGCCAAGGACACCGACAAAAGTCCGTAGTTTCTTGGGATTAGCGGGTTATTATCGGAGGTTTATTCAGAACTTTTCAAAGATAGCGACGCCATTGACAAATTTGACAAGGAAGATTGTGAAGTTTGTATGGACGGATAAGTACGAAGAGAGTTTCTTAGAGTTGAAGAAGAAACTTAGTGAAGCACATGTGTTATCACTACCAGATGATACAAGGGGATTTGTGGTGTACAGTGATTCGTCACACAAAGGCCTTGGGTGCGTATTGATGCAGCATGGGAAGGTCATTGCGTACGCATCACAGCAGCTGAAGGACTATAAGAAGGGGTATTCGACTCATGACTTGGAACTAGCGGCAGTAATGTTTGCTCTGAAAATTTGGAGACACTATCTATATGGAGAGAAGTGTGAGATATACGCAGACCACAAAAGTCTGAAGTATATTTTCACCCAAAAGGGACTAAACATGAGGCAAAGGCGATGGTTGGAGTTGATCAAGGACTATGATTGTGAAATTCTGTACCATCCCGGTAAGGCCAATGTAGTGGCTGATGCTCTAAGTAGGAAGGGCAGAGATAAGTTGATGATGCTAACAGCTCAAGAGGAACTAATCAAGGATATGGAAAAACTGGAGTTGGAAGTCAAGTATCCGACAAATGCAGATGAGAAGCTGTTCGTAGTGGAGGCGAGTCCGACTTTATTAGACAAGATAAAGGAGGCTCAAGGAAAGGATGATGAATGTGTTGCCATAAGGAAGCGAATCTTAGATGGAGAGGAATTAAAATATAAGTCTGATAGCACGGGATTGCTAAGGTTTGAAGGAAGGATCTGGATATTGATGGTTTCGGAGTTGAGGGAAGAGATTCTGTAAGAAGCTTATTCTACAAAGTATTCGATACACCCTGGTAGTACCAAGATGTATCAGGATTTGCGTCAGCACTTCTGGTGGCGAACATGAAGAGGGAGGTCGCGAAATGTGTTGGGCGATGTTTGACATGTCAAAGGGTAAAAGCAGAACACCAGAAACCGGGTGGACTACTACAACCGCTGGAGATTCCGGAGTGGAAGTGGGAGCATATCACGATGGATTTTGTGACGGGGCTTCCACCAACTCAGAAGGGTTACGACGCGACCTGGGTGATCGTGGATCGTTTAACTAAATCTGCACATTTTCTACCGATCAAGATAAGGTACAATCTAGAGTAGCTAGCAAAGTTATATGTGAAGGAGATTGTGTCACGACATGGAGTGTCAGTATCTATTGTGTTTGACAGAGATCCGCGTTTCACGTCGAATTTCTAGAAGAGCTTGCAAGAAAGGATGGGAACCCAGTTGAGGTTGAGTACAGCGTATCATCCTCAAACGGACGGGCAAAGCGAACGAACGATTCAGACGCTGGAGGACATGCTGAGAGCATGTGTGATAGATTTTAAAGGTAGCTGGGATGACCACCTACCATTGGTGGAGTTTGCCTATAATAACAGTTATCATGCGAGTATTGGTATGCCGCCATATGAAACATTATATGGAAGGAAGTATCGAACACCTTTGTGTTGGGACGAAGTCGGTGAACGGAGACTGTTAGGGCCTGAATTAGTGCAGCAGACTGTGGATGTCGTCAAAGTGATAAGAGCTCGATTGGTAGCGGCTCAAGACCGACAGAAGAAATATGCTGATTTGCATCGTCAGAAGCGAGACTTTGAAGTTGGCAGTTTTGTATTTTTGAAGGTATCTCCCTGGAAGGGGAAGATCAGATTTGGAAAGAAGGGGAAATTGAGTCTCAGGTTCGTAGGACCCTTTGAAGTTTTAAAGAGGGTAGGTGAAGTGGCGTACGAGGTAGCTCTACCTCCTGAACTTGAGCACATTCACAACGTGTTCCACGTTTCTGTGTTGTGACCATATAAACCCGACAACAAGCATGTGAAATCCTATGAACCAATTCAAGTTGAGAAAGACTTGTCATATGAAGAGATTCCTGTCCAGATATTAGATAGGAAGGAGCAGACGTTAAGAAACAAGGTCATCCATTCGATCAAAGTACTCTAGAGGAACCACACAGCTGGAGAAGCTACGTGGGAGCTAGAAGAGAAGATGAGGAAGAATTATCCGCATTTTTTCGAGTGAGCCCATGTTAAGTTTTTTGTACCTAGATTGTAATTCTGGGGACAGAATTCTTATAAGGGGGAGGATGTAACGACTGGGAATTCTGGATTTACCTTGTAATTCGAATTTTTGAATATTAATGAATATATTATATTTTATTAATATTATTTTTGTGTTTCATGTTTAAAGGTTGTGTGACAACCTGGATTATGTGAATGCATGAAATTTTACGTGTTATAGTTTTGATTAAGTGAATAATTGATTTCGCGTAGCGTCGCTAAATCACTATTCACGGGGCACGTTTCTCGAGGCACTATTCACGCCATAATATTTATGTGTCTTTTTCGATTTTAATAAATTTCATAAATGCGTGTATGCGAACGAATAATTTTTCCAAGCGTCGGAAATTTTATTTGAGTTGATACGTGATTTTATCCGTATCCGAAATGTGTTATATGGGTGTTTCGAATGTTTGGATAAATCCCACAATAATTATTTTTATGCGTCCCAATAATTTATGGGAGTACCCATTTTAATTTTGGATAGAGTTATTTACCAGTTTTGGTACAAAAGTGGGAGTTTTCGGATATATTTTTTGTGTATTTGGGTATTTATTTTGGCTTGTTACTCTAAGAGTGAACCAACCCACCAATTTAGACTAATCAAATGAGAGAGTAGAGGGAGTTGCCGGCAAGCCACATTGAGCACTCAACCCACTTCTCCCAAAATTACTCCATTCTCCCATCCCCCTCAAATCATTCCAATTCTCTCTTGCATTCCATCAACACCATTCCATCAGCAGATAGAAAGAGAGGGAAAATCTGCAGCAAGAAGGAAGAAGGAAGAAGGAGGAAATCGCTGGAAAAGAAAGGAGGAAGAAGAAGAAGGCACGGGTGGAGGAAGAAGAAAATCCAAGCAAGAAGAACCCTCAAAATCAAGTCTAGTCGAGCTTCTTAATCATCTAGGAAGGATTTACAGAGGTAAACACCAACCAAATCATTTCCATTCGATTTCTTGTTAAGTTTTTTAAGTTTTTCTTAGTTTTGAGCTCTTAAGCTTGTGGGTCGGACTTATGGCGATTTTTGGTATTTTTGTTTGTTGTGATTATTTGTAAATATTGTTAAGAGACTATATAAGCCATTAATAACATCAAAGTGGAACAAAAACGCAAGAAATCCTTACTTTGGCTTAATGGAGCAAGAACAATGGACTTTGGACATGAACTTGGACGTTCGGACGTTTTAGATGACTATAAAGCTATGATTTCATATTTGTTAATTTTATTTGTTGCTATGGTATTGTAGTTCCATGGGTTACGAAGCTAACCTAGTTGGAATGGAGTAAAAAGGAGTTAAAACGAGTTCGTAGTAATGATTTTTGTAAAACTTGTCAAGAACTCGAAGAACAGAGTATGAACTTTGCACGTTGGCTTAAGATTTGGCCATGTTGATTTTTATGGATAATTCTAAATTTTTGATATGTTGTAGCCCCATAAGTTAGGAGTCCATAAAGTCCGAAATAGACCAATTTACTTGTGTATTGAAGGAGTTATGGGGGTTGGAGTGGCCGTAGGTCGGAGTCGCGAACTAGGAATAAACCCAGAACCCGACTACTGCAGAATGGCACCGCAGCGTCACTCATAAGCCCTGCAGCTCACGTCGCAGCGAGGAGCAAAATGGAAAAAGACCGCGACTCACGCCGCAACATGAGATCCAAGCTCTAAGGCTCACGCCACAGCGTGAAGCCCTGTCATGGAGAAAACACGGGACTCACGCCGCAGCGTGAGGTCCAGTGCTAAGGCTTGGCACTGCGCCGGTGCCGTGTCCGACCTGGGTCGGGTCGGTCAGACCAGATCGGGTCGGGTCGGACCTAATGAATCCTTTCAGCTGGTCCAACACTTATATATTTTGTACTAAATGATTAAACAAGTTAGTTATTTATGCCTTGTTAAACCTTAACCTTAATTGCTTAATTGTTTATTAAATGTCAACCAAAGTCGTACTGTCATAGGCGTAAATTGAATAACCTGGTTGCATATTTCGTTTGGCTTCTAGGGGGCGCTGCTCCCTTAGACCCCCGCCAGCTTACCGGCGAGCTGGGCAGCCGCTCGCTCACCGGGGAGCGAGACCCTCGACTGGGTAGTCGTAGGGCAATCAATGTGTTTTAATGATGCAGCGTTCGTTTTGAACCTAGACTTTATGTGACTAATTGTTATACGAATATGTATTTACATGTGTAGGATATTAAGGAGCCTGCGTTATAATATTGTAGTAGCGCTTCAGGCAAGTTCTTCTTTAACCCTTGTTTAACCCTTGTGTTGGGCAAGTTTCTGAATCTTATGCACTATTCTTTTTATTTCGTGCAAACAGGTGTATGTTATGCAAGTTTCCTTACCTTAACTCAATTTAATATTAGGCAGGTTTTCTCAACCGTACAACTTTTATTTATTGTGCGAGTTATTTATTAATTGAGCAATCATTCTATATTATTGCAAGTTTCTTACTCAACTATTTTTATTTGAGCAAGACGAATGTTGTATATTGTTGCAAGTTTCATGACTCAAATGGAGTTATTATTTTCAAACCATATTAGTAGTTTAATTATTGTTAATTACTCCACATCAAGGATAATTATTGATATTCGCACATTGTGCATTTGAATTCGTAATCTGTTGTTAAACTGTGAAACATAAGTTCTTCATTCATGAACTGTTTAAGGGACTTATCTACGCTATTTGTTTCGGCTAGACATGTACATGTTATTATTTTAAAAGCTATCTAAAACAGTTGTTGGTATGGATTCTTGGACTGAGAGAGCAACCCTTATTTAGGGGATTTTAATGTGTCGGTTATTCAATGCAGCCAGAGTTAAATGTTATGCATATACATAGGGTACGAGAGGCTGATCCCCTCAAGTACTACTGACAGGCCAGACGTTCAAAAGGGTTAGTTGAATGACTGATCCTTTGGCCAAATAGTTCATAGTCTATTGGATCACTCAGCAGTAAATAATCAATATTCATTATTTCATTTGAACTTTGATTATATTGTCAGCTATTTCTTCAATGTTCTTAAATTGTTAAACTATGCGATTATTATTCCCATTCATTCGTGATATATATCCTCTTTATTCATTTTAAACTTGCTGAACAAAGTAGTTGCTCACCCTTGCTATATCATGAACCTATTGTAGTTAAGCCGGGGAGTTCCAAAGCGGACAAAGGCAAGGGAAAGCTTAAGGAATAGTTATATGTACTATCATGTTATGTAATCGTGGAATCGTTTTGTATTATTATTGTATTCTGCGATATATTTATTTAAGGTTATAGACCTTGGGACCGTAGTAAATCTTTTGTAATAAACAACATATGTTTATTTATTTCGCATTAGTTGATTTATGTTGTTTAGAGGTGTATAGATGTATTTTATCGTGAGCACGAGATTCGAGGTATTGGTACCTGAATTTGGGGGTGTCACATTCTAAGGATGCAGGTCTTAGTCTATAGAGTTCCAAGGCTGCTGGTTTTGAAGAGTACTTAATGTGCTGAAGTTCCGAGGCTGCTGGCCTTGAAGGAATCTTAATGATTCAAGTTGTAAAGATATCCTTAGTGGATTTGCTACTCAAGGAGTAGAACAGTGGAGTAGGAGTCTTGTGTGCTCCGAGTCACTTAAAGCCCTGTGTTCTTCATTATCTCTTTCTGTGCACTCCATAAACTGCTATAACTGTTATATCATCGCCTCACCATATCTGTTATAACTGGTTTATCTTTAAGGGGGATTATAATCAATCGTATATTCCGCTATGCTTAATTAACTTGTTCATTAATCAAGTCTTTTCAAAAGAAGTGTGAAAAAGTTTCAAAGTATCTATTCAACCCCCCATTCTAGGTATCTTTTGTGCCTCTGGAAACTAACACTCACCAATATTTTGTTATTTCGGCGCCGTCGTACGTTACCGAATATAATATTTCCCGACAGAAAGAATATTCTCTGACAAAAGGAATATTCCTCGACATACTGTTTATTAGATAATTTACATATATCATCCTTAACTATAACATTATATCATTTAAGCACTTTACTGTTTAGAATACTAATCATAAAGAAAATAATAAACTTTTATTTCATAAAGTTGGGGTCTTACATATACCTTCCAATTTGCATGCATTTAGATTCACGGTCCGATGTGTGATTTGCATTTATGATATTATTTTGATTTGTCTGTGTGGTAAGGTTCTGTTTTGTTTTGAGTTTGGTATGAAATAACCACTTAACTGCTTTGATTTAGCATTCTGTTTGTTTCGTTAATTTTGTTGATTTAGATATATTTTATTTAGATTTTGGAGATTATATTATGGTCGGTATTTATTCTTGAGGTCTTGTTCAATATTTTGTCAGTTGATTTTGTATTTCAATTGTACATCTTTTGTATATTTTTATTCGTACTGAGCATTTGACTCATGTTGTATTTTTCTTTCAACAAGTTTGTAAGGATGATTCAGAATTATTTGAAGAGAGAACTTGCCTTTGATCTGATTTAGATTTTAAATGTTGATTAATTTTGATCTTTTGAAGAATTTTTTTTAATTTAATATTTATAAATTATCAATTATTAAATATCTTAAAGTTATTAGCGTTTTGTTAATTGTTTAAACCTTTGTTACCTTCCTCTCCCGGGTGTTACACTGTATCGGTGGGTATGTGGACCAAATTTATAAATTTATTCATACTATTATAGATTATAGACTATAGATAAAGCAGAAAACAAAAATCACCCATCAACCAGAAACCCTAGCCTCCCAACAAACGAACAAACCCAAAAGAAACCCTAATTTCTCTTTCTTTCTCAGCCATGGCTAAGAAACGAAAGGTTCGCTCAACCCCCGAAGCTCAACAACATCCACAACAAGAACGAGTTCCGCAAGAACAAATTGAACCACAAGAAGAACAAGTACCGGAAGAACAAATTGAACCACAAGAAGAACAAGTGCAACATATCGAAGAAGAAGAAACCAACGAACAAGAACTAGAAGAAACAAACGAAGAAGAAGAAACCAACGAAGAAGATTTTCATTCTATTGAGCAAGAGCAAGAGCAAGACGTAACTGAACAGCCACAGGATATGGGTGAAGAAATCGAAGAAAATAAAGAAGATCTTCAAAAAGAACCCCAAATAGTTGTTGCCTCAAACGGTGGCCATCAAAAATCATCTTCGGAAAACGAAAAACTAGTGGAGGAAGAACAAGAACCAGTAGAGAAACTTATAGAGCCTTTCTCGAAAGAACAACTAGTTGTCCTTCTCAAAGAGGCCGTTTCAAAATATCCAGAATTCATTGAAAGCGTGCAGAAACTGGCCGATGCAGACCCCGCCCACCGCAAGATCTTTGTGCACGGCCTCGGTTGGGACACCAACGCAGAAACCCTAACATCCGAGTTCTCCAAGTACGGTGAGGTCGAGGACTGCAAGGCCGTCACTGATAAAGTCTCAGGGAAATCAAAGGGATACGGATTCATCCTCTTCAAGCATCGGAGTGGGGCACAGAAGGCTCTTAAGGAACCCCAGAAGAAAATTGGGAATAGGATGACTTCATGCCAGCTGGCATCTGCCGGGCCAGTTCCAACACCACCACCTGCTGCCCCACCGGTGTCAGAGTACACCCAGAGGAAGATCTTTGTAAGCAATGTTTCTGCAGACATTGAACCGGGGAAATTGGTTGAGTTTTTCTCCAAGTTTGGGGAAATTGAGGATGGGCCTTTGGGGTTAGATAAGCAAACTGGAAAGCCAAAAGGGTTTGCACTTTTTGTTTACAAGACGACTGAGAGTGCAAAAAGGGCATTAGAAGAGCCACATAAGAGTTTTGAGGGGCACACATTGCATTGCCAGAGGGCAGTTGATGGTCCAAAACCCAATAAAACACCCTATTATCAACAGCATCAGCAGCATCGGGGGTATAACCACCACGCAGCAAAGAAGACCAAGTATTCTTCGGGTGGTTCTGGGGGTGGGCACTTGATGGCGCCACCAGGACCAACTGTGGGATTCAATCCGGCTGTGGCCCCAACAGGGGCATTGACACCTGCTTTGGGGCAGGCTTTGACTGCGTTGCTTGCAACTCAGGGAGCTGGGTTGGGGATTAATAATCTGCTTGGAGGGCTTGGTGCACCAGTGAACCAAGGGATCCCACCTGTAATGAACAATACTGGTTATGGGAACCAAGGTGGCAACGGTAGCGGCGGGTACGGGAGTCAGCCAGGAATGCAGGGTGGGTATCTGAACCCACAGATGGGTCAGGGAAGCAATAGGCCACAGCAAGGTGGTGGGTCCTACATGGGTCGCGGTCATTAGAATGAGTGAAAGGTACAGCTGTTGCATATTTTTTTATGCTTGGTAATTTCTAAACTATTACTATATTTTTGTTCTTCTTACTATTGATTTGCGTTGAGTAATTGCTTAGATGGTATGGTGTAAGGAAGTAAATTAGTACATAGTCTAAAGGTTGTAGTTTAAAAGTGGACTAGTTTGACTAGCGACCCCATACTTGCTATGCACATTTGCTTCTAAGAAATGTTCTGGTTATTAGTTACTCCATCCGTCCCAAATTAATTGCTCAGTTTTGACTTTTTAAAGTCAAATTGACCATTTTTAAAACTAATCTTTTTACTATTTTTGCTAAAATATAGGTGAAGAGATTATAACCATAAGAAAGTATATACAATTTATTACTAACCCCAATTTTTATAATTTTAGAAATATATTTATATATGCTTAATTATTAATTCTAAAAATAGTCAATTTGACTTAAAAAAGTCAAAACTGAGCAATTAATTTGGGACGGAGGGAGTAGATAATAATAACCTTATAACAGGAAGAACTATTTTTAGATAACAAAGATTGTATAATTAAGTTAGAATCATAATGCTCGGATGGGCTTTACTTATCAATAGAAAAAGAAAAGATTGCGTAATATAATTTGTGTAAATGTTCTTTTATTTGTGTTATATGTGGTAAAAAGGTTGATTAATTCAGTCAATTATTTAAGATTGCGGTAGAATATTATTGCTGTTATGCATATGAACCTTTAGAATTTTTTACCTTGAAATTGTTATTAAAAAACAAGTATTTTTATGAGCTTAATGCCATTTTATGTAGGATTGATCTCTGGAGATTTTGCTTCGAAATGCTTGCTAAAGATGTAGTTCCTAATATATTGTATTTGTTTATGTATTGTGGTGATTCCATATAGTAATGCTGACTTTTAAGTATTATATTGCCCTAACACTTATTTGATTTTTTTTTTTTTTGGAGAAGAGAAAACATATTGTAGAAGCTCTAACAATTCAGTTGCTTCTAGAGAATCCTCCTTTATTTTCATGTACTCCTATATTCTGTTTTTGTTACTATCTTCAAGATCCTTTAGGACCTTTACTCCTGATTAAGTCTGAAAAGGCTTGCCACTGTTGTGTTCCCTGGTGGTCTCCACTATCTCAACACTGTTTTCTGGGGTCGTTTCTTTCTGTTTCAGTTGATGGTTCTCGTCATTCTGTTTCAGTTGTTAGTTACCTTTTCTTTCTTTTTCAGTTGATGGTTCCCTTTTCTTTGCAGTTGTTGGTTCTTCCCTTTTCCCTTTTCTTTCGGTTTCAGTTGTTGGTTCCTTTGTCTTTCTGTTTCTGTTGTTGGTTCCCTTTTCTTTCGGTTTCAGTTGTTGGTTCCTTTGTCTTTCTGTTTCAGTTGTTGGTTCCCTTTTCTTCGTGCATGTGTATGCCTACAGATGGGTACCAAAGTAAATCAATTTGCCTCTGCAACTTAAGTCTTATGGCTAGATATTTGGATTATTGATTTTCCATTTTCCTAGTTAGTATCCCAACTCTTTTTTGAGGTAAAGTTAGCTCCATAGAATCATGCAATTAATACGCCCATGTTATAAGTCATTTTCTGTAGACTACTCATTCACTATGTAGTGCCTTTACCTTCTGTCATACCTGCCTTGGTTCAGCCAGGGCACTACTAGTAAAAAAGTAGTAGTATAAGGGTAATTAGCCTTGTGGAGGCCAGTGTTATTAAAGGCTTGCCAAGGCGTGGGACATAGCGAGGCGCGAGATTTGGGCCTCATTTTGCCTGAGGCGCAATGAGTTCACTGAGGTGCGCGCCTCAGAGGCGTAAGGCTTGTAGCGCTTGCCTTAGTGAAGAGGAGCCCCAAAGTCTCACTCTCTGTATTTTTTAACAAAAAAACTATCTGGACCTTCCATTATGAGTAAAATAAATAAAAGAAACACCTAGGATGAGCGAAAGGAAAGAGGAAATAAATATTAAAGGAGATACAAACTCTCACACGACACTCGGTCGGCCGACTTTGACCGCTGATTTGTGATGGTAGGTCTTCTTTGATTCTGCTTCTTTTTCTCTGTCAGTCCTTCTTGGTTCGGATATCCTTCTCTCTTGGTTGGCGCTCCGCGTCTCTCCCCTTTTCTCTTTTTTATCTTTGATCTTTGATGGGTCTTGGTTGTCATCCTGAATGACCTGAAGTACTAATGGGTGGTGGCCAAAAAATTTTCAATTATTTTATTAATGTAGCATGTTGAGTTGGGCAATGTCTAGATAGCTTGCATTTAATCCAAACAACACACAAGATTATTAACCATTAGCTATAGTTTAAAAGTATTTTTTTTAGTTTGTAATTTTAAGTTGTAATTATAATATTTAAATTATAATTTTAATCAGGCTTCAAAAGATTATTATTATTATTTACACTTTGACCAAGATTTATTTTAATTGTAATTTAATTTATGTTCAGGTTGTAACAATATTATTATTGTTAATTGAATTATGTTTGTTGAATTATCTGCTTGATGAGGCAATTAACATAATTCTTAATTAATGAATACTGTTTTTATACACTATCACGTATAAATAATTGATTGATATATGAATATATAATATATATATATATATTTGTATAAAGTATGTGTGCCTAATTTCGATAGGGGTGCGTCTTGCCTTGCACTTGCCCTTAGGCCCAAGGGAGACCTTTGCTTCTCGATACGTCTCTTGTGATGTAGGACAAGGTGGAAAGAATGAATAAGAGTACCAATCCCCGCATAGAATCGTTATACTCAGTAATCTGTCCATTTGTATGGTAAACGTAGTTTCTATTTTGGTTACAGATGTCTCTTTTTTGATTGCTATAGTAGTAATTTTCTGAAGAGTGGTCTGAATGGTTTTAAGATCGGCATGCATGGAACTCAAAATTTCACGGTCATTTGCTTTCCATAGGGCTACTTGAGATTTGTCAACTTGCTTAATCACCTTTGAAAAATATGGAGTGGTTGCTTCCGCATACTCTACATGTAAATCTCTAAGTTCTCGCTCATACTATTTTAAATCTTCACAACATTTCTTGTAAGCAAAATCATATGGATAATAAAAACTCTTAATTTGCTTACGACAAACAAAAATATGATACTCAACTCGCATTATTTGAGCCCAAAGAAAATCGAGAGTTCTAGAAAAAGACATTGTAAAACTTTTATTTTTATTTTTTAGACTAACTGAAAATAAGTAACAAAATAGGGACAAAGTTGCAAATTCTGAAAGTTCAGGGGTTATTTGAAAGTTTTAGAAACTTTGGGGGTTGAATTGCAAATTTCAAAAACTTTGGCATTCCAAACTGTAATTTGGCAGCAGAATTAGTAGTAGAATCACTGTAGCAGCGGAACTGTAGCAGCAACGTTGATTTTTTTTCTTTTTAATTTTGGGATAAATTTGAGACTATGTTGTCGTCTAAGATATTGGTGTCGACTCTATGTAACGAACTTTGACAATTAATGGAGGTCAAAAAATTATGGTAGGAAGAAATTGGGTGAAATACGAATATATTAGGAATTTTGACTCTTGATACCATTATGATGTAGGACAAGGCGAAAAGAATGAACAAGAGTACCTATCTCCGCAGAGAATTGGTAGAGAAACACACAAAAGCACAAATTTTTAATCTCAAATTAGTATATTTAATAATCTGTAAAATAATGAAGTATTACAATGCTTAAATAGAAAACTTAATACTTGGAGACGAAGTAAAAGCCCTAAAAAGGAAGTAATCTCTTAATTAAAATCTACTACTATAATTAATATTGGTGTTGACTCTCTAACGACTTTCGACAATTGATGGAGGTCAGAAAATTAGGGTAGGAAGAAATTGAGTGAAATCAAAACATATCAAGAATTTTGGCTTTGGCTCTTGATACCATTATGATGTAAGACAAGGCGAAAAGAATGAATAAGAGTACCTATCCCCTCAGAGAATCGGTAGGGAAACACACAAAAGCACAAAATTTTAATCTCTAATCAATATATTAAATAATATGTAAAATAATGAAGTATTACAATGCTTAAATAGAAAACTTAATACTTGGAGACCAAGTAAAAGCCCCAATTTAAAAATTAAACAATCTCTTAATTAAAATCTACTACTATAATTAAAACAATCTACTAATTAAAATCTACTACTAGAATTAAAACTCTCCTAAATAAAATATACTACTATAATAAAACTTATAGAATAATCTACTAGTATAATAAAAATATAATTACTAATTACAAGATATTTATCTCTAAATAACAATATAAATATAAAATAATAAATAATAAGTAGTGAATCGCTTAATCTTCTTCTTCTGCTCTGCATCAGCTTGCCTTTAATAACACAATGGTGTAGGCAAGTGATTCTGTATAGTCATGGTTCAAAGTCGTGGTAGCGGCCTATGTTTTGGAAGGTCATTTTTTGACTTGGCTTCGGTATTTGTTTCGGACGATATGCATCGTTACACTAGTTGAGAGCTTCAAAAAATTCTAAATAATGACAACAAGATCGATCAATAAAGTTCACAAAAAATCTATCTAGTACACATAGCATTGTCCAAATGATAAAACAGAAATCTTGTAGACGTGTTGAGTGCTACATTGCATAAAAATTAAATAGTAAAGTATTAAGATATTTTCAAGTTATACTTAACTAGGTAGTAATTAATTTATAAAATATATATATTTTTTATTTCCAAGTAAAATGGCTACAATTCTTTTTAAGCTGTAGTTATCCTAGGTGTTGGGATGTGATTTCTCCCTTGGTGTGCTCCTAACATGATGTGTTGAACATGTGCTATTAAACCTTTAACAACCTTTCCAACATGGTGTGCTTATTTTTGCTATAAAATGGATGCTCGGTTAAGCATCTAGGAACAACACCTCCACTATACCTCCACTACACCTCCACTACACCAATTCATAGCTTCAAGCCTTCAACCATCGGTAGCAGGAAAGAGTTAGAGAAATTAAATTAATCCGAGAGTTTCAATAGTGGAGAGAAAAATAGTTCATTTGAGTTATAAAAAAAGTGAGGAAGAGAGAAAATAATTACTAATATTATTTTCTCCAATTTGTACAATATTTTCATAGTGGATTTCTGAGATCTCTCCCTGTGGTTTTTTCCCAATCGGGTTTCCACGTAAAATTCTGGTGTTATTATTTTATTTTCATATGTCATTATTTTATTCCATTTTAACAAGCACTAAACAACTACATATCCTCCACCGTTAAACGTCTTTTCGGCTCGTTATTTGGTGATTTGGTGAGCTGTCAGAATTTGGCGTTAACACTAGGTACTATATAATATGTATAATTGTTTTTTTACTAAGTAGTTTAAGTATAATTTTATAAGCTATAGTTAACATGACCACTAGTTTTATTTTATTTTATCTTTTAACACCTATTTAGGTGATAGTGAAAATGCATTGGGCACAATTTTTTTTTCATTTTTATTTATTTTATGTGTGGCGCTTCTCCCCTTTAGGCCGAAATATCACTGCTATTTGGTACAAAACCGTTCCGCTACGCTGAAATTTCCCTGGAACATACCCTTTACGTGGATAATCACTAATTTTTCGACTTGTATCAAGGTTGCGGTTCGGCAAGGATACGCTGAAATATCGGCCGATACGTCGAAACTTTGTACCATGTGCGGAGTATTTATTGTATGCATTCTAGAGTAGTATAAATATGATAATGTTATGCTGGTATGTAAATTAGTGAGGAATGAAATTCTAAGAATGTTAGCTCAGTTCTGAGTCATAGTTATGCTTCTTCCTCCCATTCTTTTCCAATCTCAGGTCTATCTTCATATCCTACCTTGATTCTAACTCTATTTTCTGTGGCTTCCCTCTTAAATCTGTGTAACATTCCTCTTTGTGCTCACCAACCCCAGGGCCTGCATCGTACCTGTTTCCTTCTTCCTCTGCAAACTTCTAATTTATCCTCTTCTTTTTAATCTTATGTTCTTCTCAATCTCAAATTTGTTCTCTCTAAATCTAAACTTCTTATACCATTCAAAGCAATCAGATAATCACAAAAACAAGCAAGCAACAGCATCACAAAAACTCGAAAAGCAACGCATATTGTGCTCTATTTTTCAGGTGACCTGCAACAGCTCAAGTTCTGCATCAATTCTCATTTCTTTTGGTATAATTCAACAAACAATACTCATCAACTCCCATTCTACTTGGTTCCAAAACCTTTGAAACGCTAACTTGTAAACCAACTACCACTTATACTAAAACTGCAACCACCACTTTTATAGATCCTTCAACCAATCATAAAAAAGAGCTGCTAACGTCCTCTTATATAAAACAATACTGCTCATTTATACAATCATCCAAAATCAGCTCCTACACTTGAGTTTGCTATACCCAAGGGTATTACCATGTCTCAGAGGGAAGAAAGAAAAGCCAAGGGATTATGCTTCTACTGTGATAAAAAGTTTGCAGCAGGGCATCAATGCACTTGGCCTAAGGCGCCTACATGATGATTAGTGAGGAATTAGATTGTAATGAATATGAAGGTCCTTCGGTGTTTGATGAGGAGCCAACCGATGCAAATTCAGAACCTTCACCTCCCCAACTGGCCTCGCACCTGACAAGGCTATATCAATATAATAGGAGAGCCCTTTTAGTAAAAGGGCATTGCAATGGACATAATATGATCATGCTCATTTATGGAGGATGTTCCTTTGTGTTTCTTAAATGAAGCTACAACCCTAAAATTACAATGTTTCCTTAAAATGTGGTGTCCCTCTTTTACATTGCAAATAGTGTTCAGTCTTTCAATAATCCCATCTGGATCTTCTATTTGCTCAGTAGGATGTAACATTGGGGCTGATTGGTTAATAATGGCAGTTCAAAAACAATATTCTCCTTCCATTACTTAACAGTAACTCAACCTATTTGGATGGTGCAACTTATTGAGAGCTACAAGGATTATAAGGGCTTGAATCAAATTATCACCGAGTTAGCAATGGACGAAATGGGACCAAGTTTGACTTAGAACAAGGACTTCTGGAATTTAGAGGGAAGTGGGTGATAGGTTCTAAAGGAGACTTGAGAGAGCAAGTGTTTGAAGAGTTCCATGCTAAAGGAGTGGGAGGACTCTCAGGAATTTCAATCATGGTTGAGAGAATTGAACAATATTTTTATTGTCAAGGAATGAAGTGTGATGTCACCCAGTGGGTTTCAGAATTTTCCTCCAGCCAAATAAACAAGCATGAAACTGTCAAACCCCAGGGCTCTTGCAACAGCATGCTATTCCCACAATTCTTTGGACCTGGAGAGAGATAACCATGGACTTCATCTCATGATTACCAAATTTTAAGGGGTATGACCTCATTTGGGCTATCACGGATAGATACACAACAAATATACTCATTTTCTACTTCTTTGCCATCCTATTACAGCACGGGGTTTCACTCAATTGTTTTTTGAGAAAATCTACAAGTGAGATAGAGAGATCCCCTCTTCCTAAGTGATTTTTGGCAGACTAGTCAAAATCTCTAGGACCAGGCTGCATACTGTACTTATGCTTGTCAAGGTGTCGCCCAGGTGTCCAATCAATGTGCTTAAGGCAAGATGAGGTCACACCTTGCTGCACGTCAAAAAGTCAGAGTGCTTTGACGCCATAGTTGTCCCCTTTCCGACGCCTTAGACGACGTGTCTTCAAGTCGTGCGACTTAGCTTTGGTCGGCAGATGGTTTGATTTTCTTGAAAAAAATACCCAATAAAGACCTGAAAGGGTAATATGATATAAAGAATAACCACAATTCCATAACCCAGTCCTGACTCGCGAGAGAGTCAATTCAAACCCTAAAAGAGCAGACCGACTCTTCTTACCTTTGCAAATTCAATTAGAACCTCTGCTTCTCTACTTGGCACTCGATCTTCAGCGCTGCAATCTTCTTCTACTTCATTAGTTCCAAAACTTCTCTCTTCTGCTTCTTTATTTTTTAAAGATAATATATTATTTATACCCTCCATGCTGCTTTATTTTTAAAGATATATATATATATATATATATATATATATATTATGTATAATATATACCTCAGCTGCTGATTTGTTGTACATAGTAATTTTTAGTTACTATTATGACTTTTGTTGTTGCGGCGGTAAGAGAACCTTAAGAATGCACAACTCAGTAGTAAAACTTCTGCAGACAAGGGAAGGTCAGAACCGAAATTTTCACTAGGGGACTGTATCCAGAGTTCACCCAAGTTTTCATTTTTCACAACTCAAGAGGCACATTCGAACAACAAGGGCTAGCATTTAACTTCCTTCTATTACTGCAAAAGAAAAATTTTGATAGAGGAACACTAAGAACTTCGAAACAGTGGGAGGTGTACAGAGGCCAGAGTTATTTATCAGCATTTGATTCGGTTGAAAAGGGTAGCATTAATGAGGCCACCTGGGAGGATGAAGAGCTACTTAAAGTCAGCTAACTTAATTTTTCTTTGACCATGAAGGCATGGACTACATTAAGTGAAGGGTAATGTCATACTAGCCTAAGTTGAGTTGGGCATTGTGTGGGCTTTGGTTTTGGCCTTTACTTGAAAACATAAAACCATCTTGTGACGTTTATGTACCCTTTGTTTAGAAAATCTTGTTAACAGTTGGTTAATTTTAATATGCGAATGAACATGATGTTTCTTTTGGTGATGCATATGATAAACTTCTGTTATGACATAACTTTCCAGCATGTATATAGCTTCCTTACTGTAACCATATAGTTTTTTGGCCGCCAGAATGTTTAGGTATAACTTTCCAGCATGAATAGGTATCATGTATATTTTGATTAAGTTGTTGCTTATCATAATGCTTTGACTCCCAGGGTCTGTTATGTCTTATGTATGATGAGTATGTTTACACCATCTCTAAAGTCCAAGCTACCAACAAAAAGAAAAGAAAAGAAAACAAAGGGTTTCACCGTCTTTTATCTTACTTTACTAGGTGTTACTGATTTTAGAAGTACAAAGATTTAGGTATAGTTTTAATAAAATATCATTAAAATAATGGTATTTAGTTGTGTTATGAATATGTTACACTTTTCCATTATCATTTCCCCAATGATAAAGAATGTCTTATCTTATTTCTCCTGAGATGTTGGTTTAGAATATGTATGCATGCTTCCTAGGTTTCTTCATTTTGCTCCCACTCCCTTTTAAACTTTTACATTGTCATAATGGTCGTTCTGGCAAGTTCATGTGCTTGCATTTTAGTCGGATATACGATATGAGCAGTTGTACTTCTTTTCTTGTTATTTGAACTAATTCAAGTTATGAGTTATCTGCTTCACCTTTGAATTTTTGTTGAAATGAAGTTTTTATGTTCTACGTATTCATTGTGCAGATTCCTTCATAGATGCATCAGTCTTTTTCTTTTGGATCTGGTGAATCATCTGAAGTTCCGCGCATCATGCAAATGACGTCTTTATATTTGTAGCAAAAAGTTAGTGTTTGCCTAAAGACGAGAATCTTAAAACTGTATTTCATTTTTATCAAGTACTTCTTCGGTTCCTTTGAATATTTTTAAAACTATGTATTTTGGTTCCAGTATCTTGTTTTGAAAAAATCTTTGGGAGCATGTAGGTTTTTCTTACAGAGAACACCATGACTCCTTAGAAGTCTTTAATGAATTTCAAGTCTTTAATCAGTGATGTTTCTTATTATTGACTTGTCTACTTATTCAATGGTTTCTTTGGTCTCATATAGCTGCATGCTCCTGGTAATCTAACGTGGGATAAATATTTTTATAATAATCTAGTGCACAAACCCGATATTTATGAATTCTTACATAAGAACTTGCTTTGCCTTTCAGTCTGTTGCATTTCATATGCTAATCTGACAGCTTATTTGAATTAATTATCTTATAGCACTTGGTGTTGCAGGTAAACCCACTTCCTACATGATGCTAACATTTCATAAACTGTGTGTGTATAGCATCTTCATACTTCATTGAGCTTTATTTTGTTCCTCTATAAATTGACAAGATGATAGACTGCAGTTGGTAAATTAAGTTGGCAGCTCCCAGAATTCTGTATTTTGTTTTTTCATTGAAATGCCTGCTCACATTTTTAGCAGGTTTGTTTATTGACTTGGGATTTCAAAGAGATGTTTGTTTGTATTCTCCTGTAATGACTTTAGGAAATGATTCTTGTGCTGCTAACTGCATGGTTTAATGGAGATTTTTTGTTTCTTTTAATCTTGAAACCTTGTGTGGACGAAGTTTCTTCCGTCTTTATCTTTGATTATATCCTTTACCTGATGGTACATGAGATGCTTATCAAATAAACCTGAGCAAAAAACGTTGATGCTAGGATACGTTGTGCTTTGGTGTGTTATTTTTTTATTTTATTTTTTACTTTTTATGTTTCTCTAGGAAGGTACCAGGGAGCAACTTGGCATATGAAGATACTATCTGATTCAGGTGGTTTGGCGCAAAATAGTATTTGGTTAGTAAACACGTTTTCTTTGGGTGCTCTTATGAAATATTTCGTGCCTTATGAAGCATTTAGCTGGACTTGGTTCCAGAAATCGTATAAAAGGAATTTCATGACCTTTTAATTGAAAGGTTATTTTGTGACGCCTTCAAATTCATGTACTTGTTACAGTGGATTGGTGTTCACTATTTAACCTTAAATCTTTTTGAGTATAGATATTATAGATTCACAATACTGACAATCAGATTGTTTTAAGGAAAGAGGGATTTTTTGTTAAAATGGTGCTCAGTTAGACAACTTTAGACATCGTCAATAATGTTAATCTAGAATAATAATACCATCTGATGTAACATTCACCAATTTGAAAAGAACTTAAAGGCACAATATCATGTGATAATAATAATTATACTATTATTGATTTAAATAAATATTATTATAATTCTCGTTGTTTGTTCTAGTTACAAAAAGTTATTATGATTTGCATATAATAAAGGAAACTAATACATTATTTCTTAAATACTTTTTTTCTTTCTTTACCTTTACTTTGAGAACCTTCGAGAAATTCCTTTTTAGATGCAAATGAAATTTATTTGCAAGGATGAGCAACGGATTGCTCAGTAAATCTAACAGTTAACATTAACAAAACTCACACATATTTGATTCAAAGGAATATTAGTTCAACAAAAGATTTTAATAATCGTTTTATATCATAATATAAAGGTTGTTAAACCAAGAATTAATTATTGTTCGTCAGTCATAAGATTTAGAACTATCTATAAATATTTATAGGGATCAGTTTAACAATACCTTTCGTTATGCATAACATCAACTATACTTGTAATAATTTAGATTTTTGTCAATAATTAAATATTAATTTTATTTTTTAAAAAAAGTATAATTGAATTGGAAAAGGTAAGTTACTAATTTTTTTTCTTCCTTACGAAAAGTTAAATTTTTTTAATAAATAATTAAATAATTGATTAAATTAAAATTGTAGAGTCCATTAGGGTTTTAGTAATTCTTATATTGTTTTTTATTTATATTTAAAGATTGGGGATATAACCATAATCCTATTCTAATTTGATTAGTTGAATTCTCAAATATAATATTTATACGCATTGTAGGCCATTAGAAAAATCATAATTAATTCATCCGATATCAGAATTAAGTGATTCCAAAGTCTGTTTCTTTAGTTTTTTATCCATTACAATTATGAAGAGGAAGAGAAGTTATTTGACGTCATCTTTATGCCTTAAATTTCTTAAAACCGTAACCTGTCCTGATTCCCGTCACTATTTTCAGTCCTAATTTTAAAAATTTGTAACACAGTTATATTAACTCCGAATCGAGTGATTCTTGAGCTTATTTCGTGTATCTTTTTGAGACTTATAATTTTCGTGAAGACATGAAGAGATTTTGAAGACTTTAGAAGACTCGAAAGTCAGATTATTTACTGTTGCGTATTGAAAAAAGGCGAACAAGGAAGGTAAATATTATTTCGTATTTTGATTTTAAGTTTAGTTATGAGGGTTTTTAAATTAGAGATTATTTTTAAATAAAATATAGACATAAAATTAGATATCATGATAATCGGAAAAAGGAGAAATTTATATTAAGTAATATAATTTGATTGAATGTAAACGTTAAAATTTGAAAATTAATTTCTATATTTTAAGGCCTATTGCGTGTGTTATATCTCCTAATCTGACCGTTGGATCGTTATAATTTTTGGATATATTATACATATATAAGTTGAGAATATGTTCACCAATTTTGAACCGTTAAAAATTAGCATATGATTTGTTATGAATTTTAAGAAGTGGTTGGTCTGGGATTTTTGTAGCAGAATTTTCAATAACAAGTTCTAATATTTAAAAATTGTATAACTTAATGATTTTAAATCCGATTTGGGTGATTCTTGAGGCTAAATGATAGACTCCACGACCAACAAGGGTCGGCGTCACTAAATACTCATTTGAAGTCTAATTTTTGTTAAATTAATTAATTTGACAAATAAATTTTAATTAATGGTGATAAGACCAGAATAATGTGTTGTTTCCCAGAGGCACAAAAGAGATCTAGAAGTGGGGGTTGAATAGATCTTTTAAAACTTTTTTGGTTACTTAAAGAAGTACTATTAGATAATTAATTAATCAGAGTTAAATAAGCACAACGAAATATTAGTTTGAAATCCCCTTAAAAATATGATGAAATTATAGTTCTAATTTAGCTCTTGTAGATATTAGACACTTATGGATATAACAGTTAATGACAAAATGTAAAAGGCAGTAAGTAAGATAAGATTTTTAAGTGGTTTAGAGTACAAATAACTCCTAGTCCACTCTTCTACTCAACGAGTATGATATCCACTAAGGATAGGGTCATAAAGATCAGATCATTAAGATCTATTACAACTGAACAACTAAGGTTCCTTCGAATTACTTAGTAAAGTCACATAGATCAGGTCACTTAGACCTCTTCAAGTCACTTAGACTTGGATTGATGTCACTAAGACAATAGAATCACAATTGAATGATAGATGTTTGAGGGTGCTGCTAAGCTTGCAATAGGCTTGACTTCTTTGTTACTTAGCAGCTTGAACAAGTAGTTCTTCTATCGTAGAGTAGAGCTCTTTTTACTTTTGTAGAGTTTTAGCTTTTTACTTGGTGATTCGTACTTAGATTTGAATCCTTGTACGCTTTTATAAACTTCTGAAAATAATCCCGTTGGAGAGTTTTCGTTGGTACATTTAATGCTCTGCTCCAAGATGTTCTCTGATGTTGACTTTCAAGGTAGGTAAGTAAGCTTGCTTTCAGCTCTAACAAGCCACATCAGACTGCAGCTCCACCTACCACTTGTGAGAGGTGTCTCATCTCCAAGATAGTTGTTCGACACATTACTATCTGATCTTCTATTTGAATTAGGAATGATGAGAAAACATCTTGAGATCTTCACTCTGCAAGGCTCCTTATTGTCGACCTATGACAGTTCTGACATGCTCTACGAGATTGATTGATCGTAGAGTTTGGTGAGAAACGTAGAGTCTGAGCTTGATTTACTCAACGTTCTGAACTCTACGAATCTGTTTTACGATTGCTTGCTTTACGAGTAGAGAGGCACTCTACAAAGTGCTCTCTACATTTTGCTCTACGAACTGCTCTCTACGATGAACATTCTACGATCTTTGAGCAGATTGTGAACTTCTCTTTACTTTGCGGTCTTAGAGCATCGTGATCTTAGCTTTACTTTACGATCCAAGATAGGCTCTACGAACTGATCTGTAGACTCTGCGAACGCTTGGCAGACTCTGTGATCTTCCATTCGCTGCTCTACGAACTAAAAGCTTACTCTGTGATCTACATTTACACTATGAACTGATAGAGTAACTTTATGATTGTTTAACAATACTATATGATCGATTTGATCCTATCATCTATACAACATTTCATCTCATAAGATTAACCTAACAAGTTTGATTGTTCTATTCTAAGTCCTTGTACAATATAAACATTTTAAGGATTTTACAAAAACTACTGAGCACTTACTTTATCATGATTACATCATCAAATTTAACATGCAATTCCTAACATAGTGGACTGGCATCTTAGGAATAATTTGTCATATTAGGGTTTTAAAATTTCTTAAGTTTTATTACTGATTTTTAAGTTTTGGAGTATTAATGGTGATCTAAGGCGATAATTAAAAGCACCTTGAATAGATTATGAATTATTTTAGAATTATTAGTTTAGATTATATTTAATTCGAGGTGAATATATTTAAGTGGTGAATAACATTTTGTATTTGATATATTTGGCATTTAAAAGTAAGATTTTGTGGAGTGTGCTATAAGTGATTTTGAGTATCAGGTATGGATTCCGTATTCCACTTTTTTGATTATTATTATATTATGTATTTCTCATGATATCTCGTCATTCGTTACATTTTTCTTATATTTCTATTGACACTCTTGAATAGAAGTTTGATCTTTGATACCTTGACTTTATTCAGTAATTTGGACTCCTTTCTTTCTATTATAATTTGTATAGATTCTATAATTTTTCAGCGATACTCTCATCATGTTGATTTGTTTGTTTTGCTAATCGTTCACTTAATTGTTTTGTTTCTAATCAAATCCTTATTTTGCTCCAGTTTGGTATAGATGTTCCGAACTTTATATTTTGTAATCTTTTGAATTTGTTCTTTAAACATAGAATTTTTATTGATCTTTGTAGAGCAGTACACGTTGTTGCCTTCTTTTGAAGACATTGTGTTTATGATTTGATTTGGTTCAACATGTATGTTTAGAACCCTTTTGTTGGCATTATGTCACATGTGTTGTGATATCATATCTTTGTAAAATAAGCGGTAGGATATACCTGAGCTATAACTACCTGTGGGGGTACCACATGCATGTCTTCTTAGCATTGATGCATGACACCTTCTGTGGCAGTGTGCTCAGTTCACGCCGTATCTTTTTGTTTTGTTTGCTCTGGGTGCGAGTTTTGGCCATTTGATATGTTTGTTCAGAATGCGTATGGGTCGATCCTAGTTTATGATAGATTCCACGACAAGCTTGCATGAGGTGGTCGTCGCCCGGATCATTTTCAGTAAGTTATGAAGGTGGAACGCTCACAACATCTCAACCCTTCACCTATATTGAGACGAGAACCTTGGTACAATTGCTCTGCGCTAGGAAGCTTGTGTTGAATGGAACACCAACGACACATTGACCCAATGTCTATAAAGAGACAAAAACCAAAAGTACAATCGACGATTGATGCATGATAGAAAGACGCCACACACAACTATGACTTGTTGTATGATAAGTCAAATTGAATCTCAAGAAAGCTAAGAACTAGTCTGGAAATTCTTGAAGAACCAAAAGTAGGGAATAACTCTCAATTGTATAAACTCAGAATAATTGTTGATTATCCAATTACATTACTTATGTAATTTATTTATACTAGTAAAATAAAACCCTAATTACAAAAGGTATTTAAATACTAGTTAACAACTAATTAGGAAGCAAAATCTATCTAAGAAGCATCCTAATCAAAATAGAAATCTAAAAGATCTGATAAAATATTAAAATAAGGCATAAAATTTAGAAAAACACGTCCTCGAAAAACGTACACGCCTCGGTGCCGACGACACTTAAATACACTAGATCCAGCGCCGACGGCGCTAAAAAACAACAGCTTCAGCGCCGGTTGCGCTCAACTCCAGAGGCTCCAGCGCCGGCCGCGCTCAACTCAAGCAATTTCAGTGCTGTCCGCGCTCAACTCTGAACCCATTGAACGTTTTGTCCTTTCTTCGAATCTGAATCTCGAATTTGAACCGTACTTGTTCTAATCATTTGCACCATGATAACAAGCTTCGAATCATCTTCCTTTGTTCCGTGCATTGCATGATGAATTGGCATGCGTTGATTTGGTCTTACTAAATAGATGGTATCTAGTAATCCCAAATTACATGAATGATCCTCTACATGCGGTTCTCTTGAATTGAGCTCCAATGTAAGCATCCTTGAGTAGTTTTCAGCCCAAATACTTGAAATCATTCGTTGAACCCTTGAAACTCGAGTCGATAGATTGTCATAAAATTCTGACCCGGTCAGTCTGTCATCATTCCCCTCCTCTTTAAAATGATTTGTCCTCAAATCTAACAACTACTCTTCTCGAAAAGGATTCGTCCACAAATTTATTCCTGCATACAAACAGACTAAGTCAGTAGCATCAAACAAAAAACAATCCCCAAATTCAACTTGTAAATGACATATATAGAAATTATCAATAACGTAAGTACGAATATGAAAATAATCATAAAAAACTCCAACTCCTACAAGGAACTTAGCAACAACTGGTGTTTTCCTTGAAACAACATGAACAACCCTTAAATATTTCCTTCCAAACAATGCCCGACATAGCATAACATACTACAAGCTTCTCGTAACACCACCTAGAAACTTAATCTTTCGATCTCTCTTAATCAAGAACTTCTTGAAAGTAGTATGCACACAAGCCAATCATATTTGATATGATGTAGCATATACTTTGTAATCTTAATCATTTATTAATAAAAGAATTGATTTTTTTAAAAGGCATTTTATATTATCTACATGGTGCTGTTATATTAAATGTGATAAACCCATAGTTTTAAGCAATGCTTTTAGAATCATGATGGTGATCATGCTAATGAGATCTAAATTCTAGATAGCTCATAAACTAAAATCGTTCCTAATCATTGGATTACTAAATAGGGGATTAGTGAATCCGGATAGATTAGTACATACGTTGCTTGCTCTTAAGAAGAGGATGATTAATCCCATAATCATTTATGTGGAGACACTAAAGCAAGTATGTAGGTGCTTATTGGAGAATAAGTTCACTGAACGTGGCTCGCTAAAGAATACCTAATGGAGTTTTACTCGCCTGTCAATAGGAATTTCTATAGTGATAGTAGTACAAGTGATCCTTGGACTTGAGATCATCATAGTATCTTGTGTATGATGAGTTATACTTTGACATGTCCCTTAAGACCTTTAAGGTATATCAAAGGGTATGATTGGGTATAATAAGTTGTACATGGAGATAGGTGAATGATCAACAAAGAATCTACCACGTCTAGTAAAAGATGTGAATGTCCTATGTGATTCGATAAATGACAACTCAGTAGTCCTTGGCCAAGGCAGAATGAAATTAGAAAGGAGTTTCTAATTTGCATTATTTAGAGTTGTGCATTTGGGAGTCGAAATACATATAATTAAATAAAATAAGACTTCACAGTAAATCCATGTCTTATATTTAATTGGGACATTGTATGGTAGAAGGATTGAATTGTACGGTAACTATTCACTGAAAGGTTTTTTTGTGATTAATGTTGAAATCTATATTATCTGAAAAGTCGTTGATCGCTAAGGGGGCTTACCCTTATTGTAGAATAAATATTATTTATTTAAATAAATTAAATAGTTTAATTTATTTATTTAAATAAAATTAAAATTGTTCTAATTTATTTATTCACAACCAGTTTAATATGGAGAACCTAAAGGGTCACACCGCAAAAGAAAAATATTTATTTAAGAAGTAAATGACATAATTGTAATAATAAGTTAAGTGTATTTAATTTAATCTATGGGGATAGAATAAATTAAATAGATTAATATTTATTATTTAATATTTTGGAAATATTAAATATAAATTAATAAGAGGAGTCTTATTATTATTATTATTACTATTATTTAATTCCTAATAGGGATTGAGAATTAATTAATAGAAGTACTCACACATGAATTCCTAATTGGATTAGGAGCATAATTAATTAAAAGAGTTTAATTATAATAGAAACCCTAATCCTAAATAGTTTAGGGAAGGATTTTCCTACATCTATAAATAAGATGAGTCTTATCGTAGATTAGGGTTACACACTCTTGCATTAGATTGTGGAGAGTACTTGCAATTTCTATAGAGATAGAAATTAGGGTTTTGCCAACACCCAACTTCTTGAATAACTATTCTTCCTTGGTGGATCACCTCTAGAGGCCAAACACTTGGGTGGCTAACGTTGATCAAGCAAATGAATTTAGTCGGTGGAATTCAAGGAGAACGCGAAGGAATTGGATGTGAACTTGTACCCGAGGAAGCACAGTTCTACGAGGGTATAATTTCTTAATCTCTATCTCTTTCGTTTATATCGTTAATTGAGCACATAGATTGATCATGGTGATGGTTTGTATAAAATTTTTAAAATCCGATTTTATCGCGCTTCCGTTTTATTTATGTAATTTGATTGCATGTTCGCGTCTTATACAAACCTAACAGTGGTATCAGAGCCAAATCTTGTGCTAATTATCGATTTTGATGGTTCCATGTGTGTATAGTATGTGATTGGATCGAAATTTTTGGGCAGAATCCGTTTTTTTTTGGAATCTGCTACGCGGCGCAGCTGCGCCGGCTCCAGTTCATTCTGGAGCGCAGCTGGGCCCAAACCCAAAAAGTCGTTTCTGGGATTCAGCGCAGCTGCGCCGTGTCCCAGTTCATTCTGGGCGCAGCTGCGCCGGACAGCAGAATCCGAAAAATAATTTTTTCTTTCAATTAAAATAAATGGTTTATTTAATTGGTATAAGTTTAAAATAAAGATGTTTATTTTATTTGGAATAGGATTTCAGATTGCTAAAATTAAAAGAGTTTAATTTGAATTTGGTTTTTGATTAAAATAAAAGAATTTATTTTGTTTCAAAACTAAATATTAGCAAAACTTTTTGCCCATTAATTGATATCAATGCATGTATGGAATGGTTTTATTATTCATGAGATGAATGTTATTTATTGATACATATAGAGATATGTATGATAATAAATAGGGATTGATTATGGACTATTGACCAATGTGTGATTGGATTTATTTTAGAGGATGCTTGAATGTATGGGTTTTTATAAATGGGGTCTGCGTACCTCGTCTTCTCTAATTTTTCTTAATGTAAATTCTATCTCCCTCCTATGTACTTCCCCTTGACTGCTGATCAAGGTTTCTATTTATTGTAAATAGTTTATGTATTCTATATGTGCATGCTTACTATATATATTTTATATTATCCAACATGCTTCACATGTAAAATAATATGACGTGTATTTTATATATATGTGCATGCGCGCTAAACAAGATGAGACTAATAATAATAAACCCCTCAAAGAAATCATATTAAGTCCTAAGCGTTCAAAGATATTTGGAATATCGAACGTCGCCTTCTAGCATGGTAAAACAATACAGTATTAAATGTTTAATATGAGTTTGTTGTGTCACCACAAGATAAATATTAAATATTTAAGATGTTACTTTATCACATTTGATGCTTATTAAGGAATTGAACATTACTGTTTTGTTGTGTCACCACAAAGACGGTATTTTTCTCTTCACATATATGGAAGTGCTAGGATGGACTTAACTTGGATAATTTTGATTCGGATGTGTCACCACTTGATCAAAAAAATCTAAGAGGCAAAATACAAGGAGTTACATAGAGATGTATGTAGACACCCAAATTTTGCGCTTCGTATACTAACCGTGACAGGAGGGCAAAATCGTCAAATGAACCGGCCTGTGAGAGCGAGGGATGCACAAGTGCGAACACTCGACGCCACCGCAACAATTTGAAAATCAAAACCGACGTGACAGCAGGGCAGTCCGAAATGAGCATGCCCGAATGATGTGGCACGTCTCCCAGTGATTCTCGGACTGCAAAATACAAGCCTGTCGGCGAAAACCGACGTCACGACACGAGAAACAAGGTGCGGTTCGGAAAACGAGAAAATCAGCCCACCCAGCTGCGGATTGATCTGCGGCCAAACGATTAAAATAATGGTGGTGCGCACGGGACTCGAAACTAGGAAACCAGCTAAGTGCGATGGGGGGTGGGCCAGCCAGCCGCAGATCAATCTGCGGCTGCCCTAAACCAGCCTATTTCAGCTTAGTTTCGTTGCAGCATACAGGGGGTTGGAAGAATGTGAAGGAAGAAGAATTCTGCAGCAGCAAGAACACGGAAATAGAGAGAAAAAGGAGCAAATTTTGCAATCAAATAGGAAGAAAAGAGAGGAAAAAAAGAGAGGATTTATATTCTTTGATTTTGATTGTACCAAATATACTCCTTATCTTAGTCAAATCCACAAGTTCACATCCATTTGAGATCATTTGCAAGGTGAAAATTCCCTTTGTTCTAGCAATTTATATCATATTGTTTGGTTAAATTAAATGTAGTTTTTCTTGTATATTGTTGTGGATCTATGGATTGAGGACTATTAGGGAGGGTTCCAATTGGAACGAAATTCTTTCTAATGGCCCGATGATATCCATTTGGTGAATTTTAGCTCGTTGTAGTGATGTATTATGCATAGTTTATTTAGATTGTTATTTTTAGGATCTTGTGGGTGTGTAGCGATTTTGGATGTGAGCCTAGGAGCGCGACCCCGTGGTCCAAATCCAATGATGGACATCGTTTGATATATGTAATAAATTCGATGTACCTTTCATTGTAAATATGTAATCGTCGGGCCTTAAAACGACGCCAAGGCGAGAATCGTGTTTAAGGCCCCAAAATAGTGAAACTTGTGATTGTAGGCGTTTGGGGTTATTTTGATGGCTTACATGCCCATGAATAACTCCGATGCGTGTTTATGCTTGATTTGATTTATGACACGAAATTGATTTCAAAGCCAAATGATAAGATTTTCATAAAAATCAATCAAATTAGGTTGTTAGCATCACGAGGCTTAAAATGAGAAGTGCTAACGAATGTCGATTCCTATTTAACGAGAAAGCTAAAGAAAATCGTTTTCAGAAATCACAAAAATTGTTTCATAAAATAAGTGACGTTTTATTAAACCGTTGTGCATAGGGTTAAAGAGATCCTAGAAATTGCCCATCATTTGAGTTACGAGGGCAACGTATAGATCTCGATTCCTATTTTGACGAAGGTTTGGAAAACTCTTGTTTTGACAAAAACGACACCTAATGAAAATCTCATAGTTTTTGACAATTAAAATCAAATCTTTTCTCATAAAGCTTTCTCGTGTATGCCGAAAAGACATTCCGAAGCATTCTCAAATTAAAGCACGACTTTCCCTAAAAATCCAAATGATTCTTTCATACAAACTCACCACAACATTCACATGGGCACACACACACATACGCGCATACACACACATACGCGCATACACACACACACACATTCGAGAATTAAAGGATAGGAATGCATCAAGATTGCGGTAACCGTGCTTCACGGAAGTCGGGGGGTGCCTAACACCTTCCCCTCGCTTAAGCAAGCCCCCGAACTCTATGAATCTCGATTCGCAGACCAATTAATTCGGAGTCACATATGAGCCAGCGATTTACGAAAACGAAATTCGGATGAGTTGGTACATCCATTTCAAATATACCAACTGACGACTCTGGTTAATTGGCCCATCATAAAAACGATCTTTCAAAACCCCGTCGACACTCAAGCCGACCCTTTTTCCAAAATCACATAATAAAAAGGCTAAGATCGGAAAAGGACGAATATCGCGAAGGAGACGCGAAAACCCGGCGTCGACAGCTGGCGACTCTGCTGGGGATATTAGAGGGCTTAAGCCGCGTTCAAATCTTGATGCTATCCTATCCTTTAAAATTCATGAATATGTGTGTGCATGCGATATTTTGATCATTTTTACTTTTGTTGTGTGAATGTGTGTTTTGTCCAATAAGTGAATGATTGAATGGGATTGCTTTAGTTTAAAGTAAAATCATTTGCATACGGTGAGGACGATGAATGTGAATGTATGTTGAGAGAGTACCTCCTCCTGAGGCGAACCTGTCGGTTGCTTATTACTGGACTCGAAGGGGCTGCTCCCCGGAGATGGCTCAGGAAACGCATCACCCAAATCCGCTCCAATCGAAAGGATTCAGACGAGTAGATTGCGAAGATTTGGGGACCTTCATGCCGAAAAGCCCGTGAGAGTAACCCTAGGGTAGGTCAGCCTCAGATAAACCTCACGAAAGGGAAGCTTCTTCATGCCCTTTTATCGTTCATTCAAATAAATAAATATCATGTAAATGACATACAACTGTCATACCGTCATCATCGTAATAAATATGTCATGTATCATGTGATTACATCACTTGCACATATAAAGATAATACTGACATGGTTTTTTTGCAGGAAGGCAATCCATACCACGTACCAGGGTTTTCTAAAAACTTCTAAATACTATCCTGTCATCAAACACTGACCTTGTTTTGCAGGATAAGATTAGAGAACCGTGAATGCGTGGCATAACGATCACAAAGAACCCGGAGTAGGGGCATATTCGGCCACACAAAAAAAATAAAAATAATAAATAAATAAATAAATAAAAAATAATAATCATGCATTAGTGTTGACATGCATCTGCCAACTTGTAACTGGCACAGTACTAAACTACGGCCCTTGTTTGTTTTGCGAGATTGCCCCTACGACCCAACTAAGAGGCCGTAAAGTCCATACTCCGTCCATCTAAATGGCAGAGGCCGATAGCCATGAAATTACATTTCTGCCACTCCAACAATACGGCCGAATACGAGGGATTCATCCTAGGACTGAGATTAGTCCTGGGAATGAAAAAAAAAATGATAGTAGTGAGAGACTCGAATTGATCATCCGGCAGGCCGTGGGAATATACGGCACCAAAGGGCATAATTGGGACCTAGCTACGGGACTGCTGAGATATCTGGAAGCCGAAGAAGCCCACAGACAAATAAACGAAGTACATGGCGATGTGTGCAGAGCCCATATGAGCAGAGCATTTTTGGCAAAGAAAATCATGTGAATGGGTCACTACTAGCTAAACATGAAAACTGACTGCGATGCTCATGTCAGGAAATGCCATCAATGTCAGATCCAGGCCAATGCGATCCATGCACCTCCTAATGAGCCCCATTGCTTGACCTCACCGTGGCTAGTTGGACCGTGCAGCAGGTGATATCCAGGAGGGGGTAAATCCAGGAGTATGGCAGTGAATCCCGGCCAGTAGAGGATCAATGGGTTTTAAAAAATTCTGAGTTTTATTTCAATCCCTGCACGCTCATGTCATTTTGTCATGTTATCCAAAAAGAAGATCATGAAGATCATGTGCTGAAATGTTTTATATATATGACAAGCATTTTTTTTATGTCAGGTACCCCGGTTTGAGGCACTCTAGCCTGACAAGCGATAGGCCAAATTTGAAGGAGGATCACGATTTTGGTTTAGAGCTAGATTTCGATCTGATGGGGATTGAGCAGGACGAGACAGATATCGACAATACGCCTGATGAGATCAAATGAGGGGTCGAAGATAAACCCAAACCCGACTTAGACCAAACCATCGCCATCAAACATCAGAATCCCTAACGATCACAAAGAACCCAGAGTAGGGGCAAATTCGACATTAAAAAAAAAAAAAAAAATATAGCCAAGTTGTTGAGCCTGTATGGAGATATGTTCGCTTGGTCCCGTGGCGACGTGATTGGATTGTCCACACACATTATAGGACATCGACTGCCCATCAAGGAGGGTTCCGACCAATTAAGAAAAAGTTGAGAACGTGGAAACCTGATTGGAGGTTGAAAATAAAGGACGAGATTGTCAAGCGGTTTAAAGCAGGAATCATCACGGTGTCTATTTACCCTGAATGGCTTTCCGACGGAATCCCAGTACCACAGCCTGGAGGAGAGGTAAGGGGCCGCATCGACTATAGAAATCTGAACGATGCCCTCAAGGAGATATGCGACAAATTCAAGATCAAACATTTTGATTCAGTCATTTACCGGCTCAAAATGAATGGGGCAGTGGGGGCTGCAAATAAAACACAAAGACGATCATGGGAAGAATGTCCGCCAATCATCGGGGATGGCCGGATTTACTGTCGCTCACCCTGTCTGCCTATCGAACCTCAGTTCGCACATTTGCAGGGGCAGCCCCTTACGCATCTCCCAGGCATACGACAAGAGGGTACGATCCCGGAAATTCAAAATAAACGATTTAGTCCTCAAAAGGATCGCGCTCTGCCAAGACGAAGCTATGGGGAATTTCGCTCTAAATTAAAAGGAGCCGTCACGAAAAAAAAAATCAAAAAAAATAAAAAAATAAAAAAATAAAAAAAAAAATCAAAAATCCCCCAAACCTTTCAACAAGTCAAAGGACCGGATCTTTTGTCAGCCCAGCGAGATACCGATGCAACCAGTACGAGGGAGATCACAAGAAAAAACTTAACACTGGGGCATTTGTCAACTACCCAGGAAATGATGACGTGCAAATTGGCACCCATGCAACAATCCCATCAACATGCACCATCATCAAATGCTACCTCATGTCAATTCAATCTCCAACGGTACGATCATCTGGCATTTGTCAAGCATAGTTTTCCCGGGATACGATGACCCGCGTGAAAGGGGATTTTATTTGACTTGATAGGAATCGGATTGATTCTGACAAGCATCCGTGGAGCACGATCGTGAGTATGATTAGACGAAGAAGGCTATTCAACCTTTTGATCGGGTACAAAGCCTTAATTCAAAGCAACGTTTGCGACAGAATCGACCTCATGTGACAACCTTCACTTTGCATTTGCACAAACTTTCAGTTGTGGGGTATAAAACTATGACGACGTTGATGGCAATTAACACGTAGTCAGACAGTCAATAATTATCAAGCTAAAATCAAGGAGTCAGACGATAAATGATTATCAAGCTAATGTCTCGAATCGTGGCCTGGGTTATTCGAGTAATTAAGCCCGAGGGGTGTCTCTACACCTGGTGCCCTAAAGCCGTCTGGTTTGGGAGTCGCTGGCCCAACACTCGTTACATGGGTAACTCAGAGCCTAAGAAAACGAGCATTACAGTAGAGGAGGCCCGAGCAGATTCGAATCGTGGCATGGGCTACTCGAGTAATTAAGCCTAAGGGGTGTCTCTGCATCTGGTGCCCTAAAGCCATCTGGTTTGGGAGTCACCGGCTTAACGCTCGCTACATGGGTAACTCAAGCCTAAGAAAACGAATCTTGCGCAAGGTCAAACAAAGAATGAGTGGGGCAAACCACCAGCTTGTCTCGAACCGTGGCCTTTGTTACTCGAGTAAATAAACCCGAAGGGGTGTCTGTACACCTAATGCCCCAAAACCGTCTGGTTCGGGAGTCATTGGTCCAAAACTCGTTAAATGGGTAACTTTGAATAGCCTAAGAAAACGAGACAAGTGAAGTGGGCTAATAAAAAGAAGAGATAATACGAAAACCCTCTCGGCCTTAAACAAGAAGTCATAGAAGAGAAACCCTTACTGAATGCTGCATCGCGCAGTGCATTTGTCATATGACGTCAATCCTGCTAAGAACGTTGTCGAGAATGGAGACAGAATACCTTTGACGAGGGAAGGTAGTTCTTTTGAATTCGACCCTACTCACGTACAATGACCATGAATGCTTGAAGGTGTTCTTACGATTTCATAGCTCGTTAAATAGAAAATCATCAACTCACGAGGGATTTAAAAAAAAAAAAAAAAAAAAAAAAACTTCCAATCTAGCACATTCACGGTTCACAACTTGCTAGATTGCGCGATCAACAGATATTCAATTTCATGTGCTTTAACTGCATTTACTCTTTTGTCGAGATTATAATATCTTTGTGTTGAACTAACACTAACGGCCCGAGCCTTCAAGTTTTGGCATTTGTTAGTCATCTGATATGCAGGATCTTGCAGAGCTGTGGATAATTCAGCACGGTCAACATCGCGAGCTTTCGATAGAAATTCTTGGCAGCGACACGTGCCAAGGCCGCAGGGGCAGTTAAGAATCGTGAAATGGAGGGAAGCTGAGGCTGCACAGAACTTCTCGTCATTGGACTCCTCCCCAATCCTGACTATCACTTGCCCTCGACATACAAATGATCCACATGCATGAGCATATACAAGGATGATATAATGCGGGACAACAGCATATCGGCCAACAGAAATGATCAAAAGGCCAAAGAGCCCAACAGAGCTGTTGATCGTCATAGAGAGCGAAACAGACTGCCTCGACTCGATGAAATGAATACGACCAAGAACAGGCAGAGTACCACACCAATGTTGAAGTCTAGAGACAACACTTCACGACGGGGCGTGATCCAATCAGATGTTGGCAGGCAACGACGACTGTCGAATCATATCATTTGACTGAACAGGGGTCATTTCTATCTAAAACATATGTTGTGCACATGCATATGTCCATAACATATCTGCCAGATCATGCATAACATCTTTTTCATGCATGCAGGTACGATCAAAATGAAAATCTTTAGGAAAGTACGAGCACATCGCTTTCAACCTCACAAGTGAACAGAGTGATGGCTTTTGCGGCATGGTACGTGGACGATGTTGGTTGGAGATCCAGGACATGAAGCCGATCACACATCCGACTTCAAGAAATCATAAAAAAAAAAGAAAAGAAAAAAGACAAAAAATAACAAACCCTGGGAAGGGCTGAGATCCACGCGAACCGCAACAAGATGGTGAGCACCCCTGGGAAGGGCTGATATCCACAAAAGAAAAAAGACAAAAAACAACAAACCCTGGGAAGGGCTGAGATCCAAGCGAACCACGACAAAGATGGTGAGCACCCCTAGGAAGGGCTGATATCCACCAAAAGAAAAAAGACAAAAAACAATAAACCTTGGGAAGGGCTGAGATCCACGCGAACCACGACAAGATGGTGAGCAACCCTGGGAAGGGCTGATATCCACAAAAGAAAAAAGACAAAAAACAACAAACCCTGGGAAGGGCTGAGATCCACGCGAACCACAACAAGATGGTGAGCAATCCTGGGAAGGGCTGATATCCACAAAAAGAAAAAAGACAAAAAACAACAAACCCTGGGAAGGGCTGAGATCCAAGATAACCAACCGGCGACGATAACCGGGGGTTACGAGATGGGTGTCCGGCGACGAAAACCGGCCCCGACAAGACAATCGACCGGCGACGATAACCGGCGATTATGAGATGGATGTCCGGCGATGAAAACCGGCTCCGACAAGATAACCAACCGGCGACGATAACCGGGGGTTACGAGATGGGTGACTGGCGACGATACCCGGCCCCGACGAGACAATCGACCGGCGACGATAACCGGCGATTACGAGATGGATGTCCGGCGATGAAAACCGGCTCCGACAAGATAACCAACCGGCGACGATAACCGGGGGTTACGAGATGGGTGACCGGCGACGATACCCGGCCCCGACGAGACAATCGACCGGCGACGATAACCGGCGATTACGAGATGGATGTCCGGCGATGAAAACCGGCTCCGACAAGATAACCAACCGGCGACGATAACTGGGGGTTACGAGATGGGTGACCGGCGACGATACCCGGCCCCGACGAGACAATCGACCGGCGACGATAACCGGCGATTACGAGATGGATGTCCGGCGACGAAAACCGGCTCCGACAAGATAACCAACCGGCGACGATAACCGGGGGTTACGAGATGGGTGACCGGCGACGATACCCGGCCCTGACGAGACAATCGACCGGCGACGATAACCGGCGATTACGAGATGGATGTCCGGCGACGAAAACCGGCTCCGACAAGATAACCAACCGGCGACGATAACCGGGGGTTATGAGATGGGTGACCGGCGACGATACCCGGCCCCGACGAGACAATCGACCGGCGACGATAACCGGCGATTACGAGATGGATGTCCGGCGACGAAAACCGGCTCCGACAAGATAACCAACCGGCGACGATAACCGGGGGTTACGAGATGGGTGACCGGCGACGATACCCGGCCCCGACGAGACAATCGACCGGCGACGATAACCGGCGATTACGAGATGGATGTCCGACGACGAAAACCGGCTCCGACAAGATAACCAACCGGCGACGATAACCGGGGGTTACGAGATGGGTGACCGGCGACGATACCCGGCCCTGACGAGACAATCGACCGGCGACGATAACCGGCGATTACGAGATGGATGTCCGGCGACGAAAACCGGCTCCGACAAGATAACCAACCGGCGACGATAACCGGGGGTTACGAGATGGGTGACCGGCGACGATACCCGGCCCCCCCGACGAGACAATTGACCGGCGACGATAACCGGCGATTACGAGATGGATGTCCGGCGACGAAAACCGGCTCCGACAAGCGGTGACACCTGTAGAATCGTATCAAAAGACTGTACAGGGGTCATTTTTCATTTTAAATGTTGTGTCACATGCATTGAATAAGTGATAATTCTGTACGTGATCCATGCAGGTTAGGTGTCAAGGTCCTAGCCTATCAGAGTCAAAAGCAATGGTTGCCAAGAACGATGTGCGAGGACGAATTCCAAGGATGCCCTTCAAAGCTAGTCAGGAGAATAACTTCCTTTGATGACAATGGGATGGAATAAGGTGATTACGAGAGGGGTGACCGGATATGAAACCCGACATTCACAGGACAATCGACCGGATACGAGACCCGGCGATTACGAGACGAGCGACAGGTTAGGGATTGATGCATTGACACCTTTACAAATGTGTTGCATGCCTTACATCTTGCGTTACATCATAAGTTGTATGTGTTGCACTGTCATTCTTATGCACTGTCATTCATGCATCGTGTGTCTACTTCTTTATCATGTTCATTTCATTTAACATTTCATAAACATGATAAAGAGGGGCAGCTGTAGACACCCAAATTTTGCGCTTCGTATACTAACCGTGACAGGAGGGCAAAATCGTCAAATGAACCGGCCTGTGAGAGCGAGGGATGCACAAGTGCGAACACTCGACGCCACCGCAACGATTTGCAAATCAAAACCGACGTGACAGCAGGGCCGTCCGAAATGAGCATGCCCGAATGATGTGGCACGTCTCCCAGTGATTCTCGGACTGCAAAATACAAGCCTGTCGGCGAAAACCGACGTCACGACACGAGAAACAAGGTGCGGTTCGGAAAACGAGAAAATCAGCCCACCCAGTCGCGGATTGATCTGCGGCCAAACGATTAAAATAATGGTGGTGCGCACGGGACTCGAAACCAGGAAACCAGCTAAGTGCGATGGGGGGTGGGCCAGCCAGCCGCAGATTAATCTGCGGCCAGCCGCAGATCAATCTGCGGCTGCCCTAAACCAGCCTATTTCAGCTTAGTTTCGTTGCAGCATACAGGGGGTTGGAAGAATGTGAAGGAAGAAGAATTCTGCAGCAGCAAGAACACGGAAATAGAGAGAAAAATGAGCAAATTTTGCAATCAAATAGGAAGAAAAGAGAGGAAAAAAAGAGAGGATTTATATTCTTTGATTTTGATTGTACCAAATATACTCCTTATCTTAGTCAAATCCACAAGTTCACATCCATTTGAGATCATTTGCAAGGTGAAAATTCCCTTTGTTCTAGCAATTTATATCATATTGTTTGGTTAAATTAAATGTAGTTTTTCTTGTATATTGTTGTGGATCTATGGATTGAGGACTATTAGGGAGGGTTCCAATTGGAACGAAATTCTTCCTAATGGCCCGATGATATCCATTTGGTGAATTTTAGCTCGTTGTAGTGATGTATTATGCATAGTTTATTTAGATTGTTATTTTTAGGATCTTGTGGGTGTGTAGCGATTTTGGATGTGAGCCTAGGAGCGCGACCCCGTGGTCCAAATCCGATGATGGACATCGTTTGATATATGTAATAAATTCGATGTACCTTTCATTGTAAATATGTAATCGTCGGGCCTTAAAACGACGCCAAGGCGAGAATCGTGTTTAAGGCCCCAAAATAGTGAAACTTGTGATTGTAGGCGTTTGGGGTTATTTTGATGGCTTACATGCCCATGAATAACTCCGATGCGTGTTTATGCTTGATTTGATTTATGACACGAAATTGATTTCAAAGCCAAATGATAAGATTTTCATAAAAATCAATCAAATTAGGTTGTTAGCATCACGAGGCTTAAAATGAGAAGTGCTAACGAATGTCGATTCCTATTTAACGAGAAAGCTAAAGAAAATCGTTTTCAGAAATCACAAAAATTGTTTCATAAAATAAGTGACGTTTTATTAAACCGTTGTGCATAGGGTTAAAGAGATCCTAGAAATTGCCCATCATTTGAGTTACGAGGGCAACGTATAGATCTCGATTCCTATTTTGACGAAGGTTTGGAAAACTCTTGTTTTGCCAAAACGACACCTAATGAAAATCTCATAGTTTTTGACAATTAAAATCAAATCTTTTCTCATAAAGCTTTCTCGTGTATGCCGAAAAGACATTCCGAAGCATTCTCAAATTAAAGCATGACTTTCTCTAAAAATCCAAATGATTCTTTCATACAAACTCACCACAACATTCACATGGGCACACACACACATACGCGCATACACACACACACACACATTCGAGAATTAAAGGATAGGAATGCATCAAGATTGCGGTAACCGTGTTTCACGGAAGTCGGGGAGTGCCTAACACCTTCCCCTCGCTTAAGCAAGCCCCCGAACTCTATGAATCTCGGTTCGCAGACCAATTAATTCGGAGTCACATATGAGCCAGCGATTTACGAAAACGAAATTCGGATGAGTTGGTACATCCATTTCAAATATACCAACTGGCGACTCTGGTTAATTGGCCCATCATAAAAACGATCTTTCAAAACCCCGTCGACACTCAAGCCGACCCTTTTTCCAAAATCACATAATAAAAAGGCTAAGATCGGAAAAGGACGAATATCGCGAAGGAGACGCGAAAACCCGGCGTCGACAATGTAATTGACAATAGTTGTCTACCTATTTATTTATATATCGTTTGTTGTGTCACTACAAGGCTATATACATTTGAAATGAGATCCTTAGTCTCACTAGCAAATCTTTAATTAGAATTGCTGAGCTATATAATGAGGGTAATATAGTTTGATGAAAAATAGTGGGAGATACCAATTTAAATAAAGACCTAATTTATTTTGGTAATTAATTAAATGAATGTATGCTAAAATGTTGTCTATTTCACATGTAGAATTTAAAAATGTCAAACTCACTATCACTGCGTAGCATACTTGATGCTAACAAACTGACCGGACCGAATTACACGAACTGGTTAAGGAATCTGAGAATTGTTCTCACTGCTGAAAAGATATCTTATGTCCTAAATTCGCCAGTCCCTGCAAGTGTTGCAGAAACAGCCTCTGAGGAAGAAATTGCTACTTTCAGAAAGTGGCAAGATGATGCAATCTTGGCTCAATGCATCATGCTCGCATCCATGAGTAACGAGCTTCAGCGTCAACATGAAACTATGGATGCTCCTACTATATTGCTGCACCTTAAAGAGTTGTATGGTGAGCAAAGTAGGATTGCTAGATATCAGATATCTAAGGAGCTCTTTCGATCTCGTATGACTGAGGGCACTGCTGTTGAGACTCATATCCTTAAGATGATCAATCTGATTGAACAACTTGGACAGCTTGGGTTCGTGATAGATGGGGAGTTAAGCCAAGATTTGATCTTGCAGTCACTCTTGGACACCTTCTCACAATTTGTTGTGAATTTTCACATGAATAAGTTGGACGTCAGCTTGCCTGAGTTACTTAACATGCTGAAAATTGCTGAAGGTCACTTCTCATCCAACAAGAACCAAGTCTTACTAGTGGATGATTCTTCCAAGAAAAGGAAGAGGCCCAAGGTATCTTCTGAAAAGAAGAAAAACAAGAAGGCTAAGGGCAAGGCGAAGAGAAAGGATAAAAAGAAACCTGATCCAGATAGCAAAGGAATTTGCTACCATTGCAATAAGCCGGGACACTGAAAGAGGAACTGCAAGGAGTATCTTGCGGACCAGAAGAAGCTTGGAGAAGCTTCGACTTCCGATCTAGGTTTGTTCATGATTGAAATTAATTTTTCTGAAAGTCAAAATTTTACTTGGGTATTGGATACCGGCTGTAGTTCTCACATATATAATAATGTGCAGGGACTAAGCAGAAGTAGAAAGCTGAACAAGGATGAAGTCGTCCTACGAGTGGAAAATGGAGCAAAGGTTGCTGCATTAGCTGTAGGGACTTATTGTTTAGCACTGCCTTCGGGCAAGTTCATTAGTTTAAATAATTGTTATTATGTTCCGACACTCATTAGAAACATGATTTCAATTTCTGTATTAGATATGGATGGTTTTGATATTATAATAAAGAACAACAGATGTTCTATTTATAATAAAAATGTTTTATATGGTGTTGGGAACCTACTGAATGGACTTTACATACTTGACTTGCATGAAAATATACTTCAAATTGAACAAACTAAGAAAAGAAAAAGAGATGATGTTAATTATACCTTTATGTGGTACTGTAGACTCGGTCATATCAATGAAACAAGATTATTCAAGTTGCATAAAGATGAGCTTTTAGAGCTATCTGATTACGAATCATATCCAACTTGTGAATCTTGTCTCATGGGTAAGATGACTAAATCTCTTTTTAGTGGAAAAGGAGAAAGAGTTACAGAGTTGTTAGCGTTGGTACACACAGACGTATGTGGACCTATGACAACGAATGCACGAGGAGGGTATTCTTATTTTATTACTTTCACTGATGATCATTCTAGATTTGGATATGTGTATTTAATGAAATACAAATCTGAATCGTTTGAAAAGTTCAAAGAATTCAGAAGTGAAGTAGAGAAGCAAACTGGTAAGAGTATTAAGATTCTTCGATCGAATCGAGGAGGTGAATACTTGACCAATGAGTTTCTAAGTTGTCTCAAAGAAAATGGTATAATCTCACAATGAACTCCACCAGGGATGCCACAGTTGAATGGTGTATCTGAAAGGAGAAATTGAACATTGTTTGACATGGTTCGATCCATGATGAGTTTTACCGACCTTCCAGTATCCTTCTAGGGTTATGCCCTAGAATCGGCTGCATACCTACTTAACAAGGTACCTACCAAATCCGTCCCAAAGACCCCATATGAGATATGGACAGGGAGGAAACCAAATCTTAAGCATGTTAAGACTTGAGGTTGTCCAGCTTATGTCAAAAGGTTTGAGCATGATAAGCTGAAGACTAGATCCGACAAATGTAGATTCGTGGGATACCCTAAAGAAACATCAGGGTATTATTTCTATCATCCTACTAATCAAAAGGTGTTTGTTGCGAAACACGATGCCTTCTTGGAAAAGGAGTTTATCCTTGAAGGGGTCAGTGGGAGTAAGATATATCTTGAAAAAGTTCAAGAACCACAAAATACTACGGATCAAAGTCAGGTACCTGACCAAGTAGAAAAACCTACTGTACCACTACCTATTTGTAAATCTGGAAGAGTACCGAAGATACCTGATAGGTATGGATTCATCATAGAGGATGATAATGAGGTACGCATCATAGATGATGATGATCCATTGACTTACGAAGAGGCTATGAGTAGTGAAGACTCAGAGAAATGGCTAGAAGCCATGAAATCCGAGATGGACTCCATGTATGAAAACCAAGTATGGACTTTGGTTTCACCACCTGAGGGCATTAAGCCTATTGGGTGTAAATGGGTCTTTAAGAGAAATACTGGAGCAGATGGCAAGGTAGAGACCTATAAGGCCCGACTGGTTGCAAAAGGTTTCAAACAAAGATAAGGAGTTGACTATGATAAAACCTTCTCACCAGTAGCTATGCTCAAGTCCATGCAGATTTTGCTTGCAATTGCAGCTTATTATGACTACGAGATCTAGCAAATGGACGTAAAAACGGCCTTCCTCAATAGAGAGCTTGAGGAAAATGTATATATGATACAGCCAGAGAGTTTTGTTTCAACGGTTGGAACAAACTAAGTCTGTAAGCTACAACGATCCATTTATGGATTGAAGCAAGCTTCTTGAAGATGGAACATCCGTTTTGATAAGATAATCAAAAGGTTTGATTTTATCAAAAATGAGGATGAACCATGTGTGTACAAGAAGGTTAGTAGGAGCGCTGTTTCATTCCTTGTATTATATGCTGATGACATATTACTGATAGGGAATGATGTTCCTATGCTACAGTCGATCAAAATTTGGTTATCTAAACACTTCTCTATGAAGGACTTGGGTGAGGCATCCTATATTTTGGGGATAAAGATCTATAGAGATAGATCTAAAAGTATGCTGGGCTTGACCCAATGAAAGTACATTGACTCGATGCTAAAGAAGTTTAGCATAGAAGATTCCAAGAGAGGTCTCATGCCGATGAGCCGTGGAATACATCTCTCCAAGAAACAGGCCCCAAAGACACCTGAGGAGAGAGATCGAATGAGTAAGATTCCTTATGCTTCAACAATAGGATCTATCATGTACGGTATGATATGTACTAGACCAGATGTCGCTCATACACTTAGTGTAACGAGCAGATATCAGTTGAATCCAGGAGAAGAGCACTGGAAGGCAGTGAAAAACATCCTAAAGTACTTGAAAAGAACTAAGGATGTATTTCTTGTCTACGGCGGGTCTGAATTGAAACTAGAGGGCTATACAGACTCAAGTTTTCAAACGGACCAAGATGACAGTAAATCCGTTTCAGAGTATGTGTTTACCTTAAACGGTGGCGCGGTGAGTTGGAAAAGTTCCAAGCAGCAAACAGTTGCTGATTCAGTGACAGAGGCAGAGTACATAACTGCAAGTGAAGCTGCAAAGGAAGCTGTTTGGATGAACAAGTTCGTAACTGAACTTGGAGTGGTTCCTAGCATTAGAGGAGCTGTACCTTTATTCTGTGACAACAACGGAGCTGTTGCGCAGGCTAAGGAACCCATGGCTCATCAGAAATCCAAACACATGTTGTGGCGGTTTCATTTGATTAGAGAGATCATTGAAAGAGGAGATGTCACCCTAGAGCGTGTGGACTCTCAAGATAACATTGCAGATCCATTTACTAAAGCTTTAACTCAACAGCAGTTTGATCGTCACTTAGAGAAGATGGGTATTAGATACCAAGGCGATTGACTTTAGTGCAAGTGGGAGATTGAAAGTAGTATGCACACAAGCCAATCATATTTGATATGATGTAGCATATACTTTGTAATCTTAATCATTTATTAATAAAAGAATTGATTTTCTTAAAAGGCATTTTATATTATCTACATGGTGTTGTTATATTAAATGTGATAAACCCATAGTTTTGAGTAATGCTTTTAGAATCATGATGGTGATCATGCTAATGAGATCTAAATTCTAGATAGCTCACAAACTAAAATTGTTCCTAATCGTTGGATTACTAAATAGGGGATTAGTGAATCCAGATAGATTAGTACATACGTTGCTTGCTCTTACGAAGAGGATGATTGATCTCATAATCATTTATGTGGAGACACTAAAGCAAGTATGTAGGTGCTTATTGGAGAATAAGTTCACTGAACGTGGCTCGCTAAGGAATACCTAATGGAGTTTTACTCGCCTGTCAATAGAAATTCCTATAGTGATAGTAGTACAAGTGATCCTTGGACTTGAGATCAACATAGTATTTTTTGTATGATGAGTTATACTTTGACATGTCCCTTAAGACTTTTAAGGTATATCAAAGGGTATGATTGGGTATAATAAGTTGTACATGAAGATAGGTGAATGATTAACAAAGAATCTACCACGTCTAGTAAAAGATGTGAATGTCCTATGTGATTCGATAAATGACAACTCAGTAGTCCTTGGCTAACACAGAATGAAATTAGAAAGTAGTTTCTAATTTGTATTATTTAGAGTTGTGCATTTGAGAATCAAAATACATATAATTAAATAAGACAAGACTTGACAGTAATTCCATGTTTTATATTTAATTGGGTTATTGTATGATAGAACGATTAAATTGCATAGTAACTATTCACTGAAAGGTTTTTTTTTGTGATTAATGTTGAAATCTATATTATCTGGAAAGTCGTTGATCGCTAAGGGGGCTTACCCTTATTATAGAATAAATATTATTTATTTAAATGAATTAAATAGTTTAATTTATTTATTTAAATAAAATTAGAATTGTTCTAATTGATTTATTCACAACCGGTTTAATATGGAGAACCTAAAGTGTCACACCGCAAAAGAAAAATATTTATTTAAGAAGTAAATGACATAATTGTAATAATAAGTTAAGTGTATTTAATTTAATCTATGGGGATAGAATAAATTAAATAGCTTAATATTTATTATTTAATATTTTGAAAATATTAAATATAAATTAATAAGAGGAGTCTTATTATTATTATTACTATTACTATTATTTAATTCCTAATAGGGATTGAGAATTAATTAATAGAAGTACTCACACATTATTTCCTAATTGGATTAGGAGCATAATTAATTAAAGGAGTTTAATTATAATAGAAAACCTAATCCTAAATAGTTTAGGGAAGGATTTTCCTACATCTATAAATAAGATGAGTCTTATCATAGATTAGGGTTACACACTCTTGCATTAGATTGTGGAGAGTACTTGCAATTTCTATAGAGATAGAAACTAGGGTTTTGCCAACACCCAACTTCTTGAATAACTATTCTTCCTTGGTGGATCACCTCTAGAGGCCAAACACTTGGGTGGCTAACGTTGATCAAGCAAAGGAATTTAGTCGATGGAATTCAAGGAGAACGCGAAGGAATTGGATGTGAACTTGTACCCGAGGAAGCACGGTTCTACGAGGGTATAATTTCTTAATCTCTATCTCTTTCGTTTATATCGTTAATTGAGCACATAGATTGATCATGGTGATGGTTTGTATAAAATTTTTAAAATCCGATTTTATCGCACTTCCGCTTTATTTATGTAATTTGATTGCATGTTCGCGTCTTATACAAACCTAACACTTCTTCAAGCTATCATGACGCTCTTCCACTTGTAACCCAGTTACCTCCAAAACACTAAAAACATAGTAGCAAACTAAATTACAACTATAACTAAAACGCAATCAAAATTTCTACCTAACGACATAAACATATAGGTAAGAAAATAAATGCAAGTAAAACTATAAAAAGTTCTTTCTCCTCATGGATCAAAAATCATCATAAAGAACCCTTCATGTAGCATATAATCCCATTCACGAATTCCTGGATCAAAAATTAACATAATGATCTCATCCATTTGCAAATATTCCCAATGACGAATTCCCGGATCAAAAGTAAACTTTATGATCTTGATCATTCGCACTAACATCCATTCCATTGCACCTGGTTCAAATAACAATCTTTGAAACTTCTCACATTACAGATGCAAACACGCTTGAATTTCTGGATTAAACACAAAATAAAATAAATCAACATGTATCTTTTGTCTAATCACAAAGAAATCAAATAATTAAAATTCACATGCATAGTCTACTAAATCATAAATCAAAACACTTCCTTGTAGACTCTCAATGCATTGTTTGAATTGTTTTGCACAATGATCCATACTTTTCTCCTCGATGAGTATGAACCCATCCCGAATCTGCAAAACACAAACAACTTTTTCCCTCCCATTGACAATAACAAATTCAAAATCAAGTAATGGCATCAATGGAATAAAAAAGTCACAAACAACTTCACAAGATGAAAACTCAATTGCATAATTACAATGATCACAATCAAGCTCAAATAATGCTAAACAATTTTCCCAAGCGTTGACAAAAATAGGAATATTATCAAAACAGATAATGATTATTTTTCCCTTGAAAGAATGCAAAATATGATTTAATCTGAAAACACTTAATGCACTAGCTAATCCGAATGATTTAACTAGACCTGTATGTAAACCATATCCTACTCCAATCCGATGATAAACACTTTTCAAATCAAGTTCAAATGATAGTAAATCATGCAAAGAAGATTGCTCTAATGAAAATTCATGATTACTACCACTATCAACTAACGACAACTTATATAAAGATTGACTAGCATGAAAATCCAACTCAACATATGGACAAGAAAACCTATAATGAATTTCATGCAAATTAGAACATTGAAAACAAGAATATACCAAAGGATAGTAAGAAAATTGAAAACAAGAATAAATATCATGATCATAAACTAACTCAACAAAGATCAAATATCCTCCACAGTTTATGATAAAGACGATTCTACCATCAAAATAGTTAACAACAAATTTATCAATGGAAGCATGTAAAACATGTTTTAATAAACTCACGAAAATACTAGATGCATTAGTTAATCTAATAGAAATAACTATCCACCTATACAAATCACATGTCAACGCAATTTTCCATTTATCACAATCTATCACTCTAATTTGACTAGGCATTGTCATCACATGATCATCATCAACAAATGTAGATAAAACACAAGTACTATACAATTTATCAAATATATTATCTAAGCAAAGAAAATAACGACGATACTTCTTTACCAATTCAAAATCGACAAACATGATCGACATCTTGTCCTCCTTAGGTACTATGATCTCATGAATAACACACAAACTCATGCTTTCTCTAACGATACCCATTGTAATATTCCGAAACCTAATAAGATTTGTATATGTAAATTATGTGTTTAATAAATGAAATTTCATGTTCTGACTTGGTATTATGTGATTGTGTATTTTATTTAAGAATTAGGTCAAATAAAAATTTTTCGCCAAGCAGCTGTGTCGTGCTTACACAGACAAAATGATTTGTCGTGCTTCTGGCGAATTCACCGAGAAACGTCTCGGCAAATTATTTTTGTAAGCTGCTATGTCGTGCTTCGAAATGACAAAGTGATTTGTCATGCTTCAGAATTAATATAATATTATATTAACTGATAAAATTCTAAAATAAGTTAAATAGGGTTTAAAATGTTAAACTGAATTAGAAACCCTAATTAAGAAACCCTAATTGGTAAAAGTTGTCCGAATTAGTCAATTAAAACCCTAATTACTGTACAAGAATCTTAATTGATATAATTAGGATCTAAGTAATGAATCATAATATTAATTATGAATCATTAAACTTATATTAAAACCTTAATTCAAGATTAAAACCCTAATTGTAGAATTGAAAACCCTAAACTCTAATTCGGAACCCTAAAACCCTAATTGGATTTGATAACACTAAATTATAAAATGATAAACTTTAATTATGATATAATAACTTAATTAAGATATTATTAAACATGAATAAACACCCTAATCATGATTAGCAAAAATCTAGATTTAATTAGTAAGTAAATAAATCAAAAATAAAATTTAAACCAATCAAAATAGGATAAGAACACAAAGGTCAGATATGATCAAGTCTCCAGCTCAAGTAGGTCATTAGGATCAGATGATAGCAGCACAAGTCCCAAGGCTAGGATATTTTTGGAGGCAAAGTTTGGAAAATGACCTAAGAAACCCTAATTTGCCAATTCTATAAATAGGAGAGCAATCTGATCATTTGGCCACGAAAATTTTGAAGCTTAAGCACTTAATAATCATACCATAGTAAGCCTCTGCAGCAGCAACATCAGATCAGAAAGAAAGAAATCAGAAATTCAACTAGAAAGGTATAAAATTCATTTTTGATGCTAGATCTTTATGTTGTCAGTAATTTTAAGTTTTAGATGTTTAGATATGTGTTATAATATGTTAATAAGTGATATGGGTTGATAAAACAAGGATCCATAACATTTAAATGGTCGAAAATGATGAAAAATCAAAACTGTCAAGAACAACCAAAATTGTCTGACATGCGACTTTGTTAGGCGGTTTGATCGACTTAAATTGTGTGTTTGATCTGTTTTAAAGTATGTATGTGTAGCCTGATATGTGGTCTATAATATCCGACTTGAATTATAGTAAAAGAATGTCTAGAACAGAAGTTATGATCGGTCAAAAGTCCCTTGACCATTCGAATTTGCAATTTCTGGGCACCCCAGAAATCTTTGAAGAACTCTGACAAGTTTTGTCAGAAGTTCATGCTGCCCAGATTTGGTCTAAATGAAATGTTTTGTGTAATTTCTTTGCTTAGACTTGTTGTATGCTACATATATAACAACCTTGTAACATTAAAACACCTAAACAATACACAAATTGAAAGGAATTAATGGTCAAACTACGTTGATCGTTATGACTGTACGAGTTTTCTAGGTTACCCAGAAAACTCAAGAACAACTGAACGACCCCGTTTGACCGGATCAAATCTCACACATGTGATGTTGTTTGATCTCAAATAAGACATGTCGTTACTCTCTACCATGTGTACTGTAACGAGCAACAAAAATATAAACCAAAACATTAACCAGTTGAAATTAATTTTAGGTCAAATGTCACTGTTTGACATTGACCAAGTGTTCTTCATGAAGAACACCTTTAGCGACGATATTCATCCTCAAACCCAGAAAGCTAAGAACATATGCAGACTGTCACTAAAGCCTTTTAGCGACGGATTTTTAATAAAAATAAATAAAAATTAATTAAATAAATTATAAAATAATAAATAAATATTAAATAATTATTAATAATTAATAATTATATTCAAAAATTCATTTTTAATTATAAAAATTTATTTTTAATATTTTTATATAAATCTGAAATATTATTTAATTTAATTAAATAATAAATAATAATTATAATAAATCATTTAATAATTGTTTTAATTATTTAAAAATGATATTAAATTATTAAATAATTATATTAATTATTTAAAAATAATATTAAAGTAAATAAAATTATTACATATAATAATTAAATAAAATATTAAATATTTAAATATTATTAATGATAAATAAATCATTTAAATAATATATTAAGTATTTAAAAATATTCTAAATGATAATTAAATCATTTAAATATTAAATTAAGTTTTGGAAATATAAGTAATAATTAAATTATTACAATGATAAAATAAATTCTAAAAATATTATTAATGATAAAATAAATCATTTAATAATATTCTATCTTTTTAAAAATATTATAAATGATAAATAAATCATTTAAATAATATTTTAGGTGTCTAAAAAATATTCTAAATGACAAATAAATTATTTAAATAACATATTAATGTTTTAAAAATTATTCTAAGTGATAATTAAATCATTTAAAAATATTCCTAAGCTTGTAAAATTATTTAAAAATATTTCTAAGCTTATAAAAATTATATTAAGCTTCTAAAAATGTTATAAATGATAATTAAATTATCTAGACTAATATTTAAGCTTCCAAATGAAATTTTATTGATAAACCTATGTGTTTAGCTATCTAATGACGCGACCGAGATACCGAATCAACTTCGAACCTTAATGAAACTTGTCTAGATTAGCATAATACATGTTAATATAAGTTCTAAAACTTATATTTGACAACGTAGAACCCCGTACGCTGACACCTTGTGTGAAATTGAGTTAAACGAACTACGCTAAGGCAAGTGTCCTAACCTTACTCAACTTATATTATGCAAGTATTATACATCTTGCTATCAATTATTGTGAAGTTATTACTTCTTGTTCAGCATAACTTAAGAAATGAATCATTATTCATATATTGTTTATTCGAGCGTAAATTGTTGTGTCAAATCAAATTGTTTGGTAAGACATCTTATTTACTGAGAAAATGGAAATGCCTTTATAGGAAGGCCAATAAATGTCAATTATATATTGACCACAAATGGTAGGATGATATGCATACTCCTAGGATATTGGTGAGGCTGATCACCTACCAGATATCCAAAACTCAAATGGTTCTAAGTCATCAAAGACTGATAGAACTAAATAAAATATATGATTCCTGTACAGAACCCTCAGTTATACATCAATTGACATCTTTCAAATCAAACACATTGTGTTTACATATTCAAATGAACTTGCTGACCATTTGTAGCTCATTCTTGCGCATATCTTCCTTGCAGCTTTAAATGATAATCCCAACACTTCTGGGACAGACAAAGGAAAAGGACATGTTTACTAGTTTTATTTACTGTTTTTGAATAATTCAAGTCTTTTACAAGGCTTTGTTGTAATAACTTAGTATTGAGAACGATGTAACCGAACTTAATGATATGTAATATATTATCATCCTTTATTACATCAAATGCATTATACTCTGATCTTTACTTTCTTTAGCATAATTGTACTAAGTAAATACAGTATCTATACAAACTATACATCTGAATGAGGGTATTGAATGATATTGAGAGTTCTATAAGCTCTGGGGTTACACTTAATGAACGCCGGTAAGGTGCCATCTTTACCGGAATGCGCCCCTCAGTTCTATGGACAATCTTATCGTTAATACTGTGAATGTTAGATAGATAGGAACTATTGATATGAAAGAGATATCCACAAGATATGAATCTATACATCCAAGTGAGGGTATCCAAACACAGATAACGTTCTGACGAGAACTATTATCTGTTATGGGATACTGTGAACCTTGGATAGATAGAAGTTATATATTATGGAATATTTATAGTTAAATAGTATCACGTGAGCACCAAATCTGCTACAGGAGGTGTAGAGAATTTGGGGGCGTCACACCCATCAACTCTCCAACCCGCCTTGGTAACTCCGTCGTTTCCTCGGGAACACTGTAAGCTGATCGGTATGGAATTATAGCACTAGGTACGCAATCTCTCACATGTATAAGAGAAACAACAGAACTAGATAAAATAGAGTTAATCGGGTTAGTACTCAAAAGTGCCGTCTTGTACGAATGTACAGTCATTAGCTTTTCAAAATACAACTCTCTTTCACACTCACTTTCTTTTTCATAGTCACTTATTTCTCTCTTTTCTTTTTGCTCACTTTTTCTCACATCTTTTTCTTTCTCTCGTTTGTTTTCAATTTCACTCTTTTCAATCTCTCTACTTTTTTCATTCTCATTTTTCTCAATTTCTCTATTCTTTTCACACTCAATTTTGTTTTCATTCTCTTTTTCAGTCACAATCTCTTGTTCACTTTCTTCTCGTCGTTCAATTTTTCCCTCTTGTTCATGGACTTCATCTAGCACACTGCAATCTAGTAATTTTCCTTGGACGGCATATTCTTTTTCATCTTTTTCCTCACTCGGCCGATCTTGCTCCTCTTGCGCCGTAGTAGTTTCTTATGATTGTAATGCCCAGGATTTTTTTTTTAAACCGTATACAATTCATTTTGACAAATGAAATTCATTTTATATAATTTTCGAATTTAATTGGATCCGTGTAAACATTGATATTTAATTGAATAATTATATGGTCTAATAAATTTTTCTTGTATGAAAGGGACCCACCGATAGTCCGGATAAATTAGTGAGTCAACCCTACGAATTTATTGGCAAAAAAAAAATTGGAGGGATTAATAGGTAATCTCATTTATCGGATTTAAATAATTCGCATGAAGACTTATTGTTGTAATAAATATCATAAGTAATTAATTAATTTAATTATTTAATTCAATAGTTGGAACATAGTGTTAATAATTTTAATAAACAAGTTGGAATATCTTCCTTTATTTCTATTGGGCCAAATTTTATAGTGCGAAGCCCAATTCCCTTTTTAATTTTCTATTGGGCAGTTCCCTATTTAAATTCGTCCGGCCCAACCGGTGGATTTATTTGAGAGAGAACTGAATCGATGGATTTATTTGAGAGAGAACTGAATCAAAGAAACCAAATCTCTCAACTCAGATAATCCCTAACCTCTCAAATCAAGTAGCCGAACCTAGCAACCCTCAATCAAACTGACAGCCGAGCAACGACGGGAAATCCAAGCCCTAACCCCTCAATCAGTCAAACCCGAACCTCCAATTGATCAGAGACGAGAGAAGAGAGGGAGGCGACGGTGATCGCGTGCATCGACCAGTGGGCTAAGCAAGGTTCAAGGTGGGCGACCGAGCACGATCGATTGGACCAAGGGATTTGGGCGTTCGGCGATTTGACCGGCTGGACTACGCGACTCGAGGAACTGACGGCAGATCGCAGCTGGGTTTGATGTGAAACGATCGACAACCTGTTTCCCCTCAAACCCTTAGGTATTGTCTTGTGCAATTAGGGTATTAACCAACAAATTAGTCAAGCACTGCTCTATAAATTAAACCCCCTAAGGCTGCCGAATCCCTTTGTTTGTGAGTCCCAAATTTAGACAAAATTAGGGTTCGAAAATTTAAGTGAGAGAGGGAGCAAGGGTGGCTGGTCGTGGTTTCCAATTGCAGTTGGGTGAATGTCCAATTGGGTGGACTATTTTGGGAGAAGAAGGAGGCAGGCCAATCGATCGATTGTAAGGTATCTTAGTGAGCCGCTGAGTTGTGTCATATTTTATTTTCCTTCTGTGATTGAATGGGTTATACATTGTACTCGGATTTAGTCGTTGCTTGTATTGTATGGTACTGTGTTAATTCTTTGTTGGGAAACTGGTGAACCTTAAAGGTTCTAACAGTTAATGGCGTTAGTTTATACTATACGTTTGTTTTGGGATTTTATTGTATTGTGTTGGTTATTTTGATTAAGAAATCTGGTGTTGTGGTAGTAATGGTATTGAGTTGTATTTTCTTTTCTCTGTTATTGGTTGTGTACTGCGATTAGGCTGGGTTGAGTCGTAGGGTGCACACCAGGTGGTGTTGTAATGCCCAAACTGGATTTTCCTTGCTTCATTTTAGTACTTAACACTCTGTCAATAACAATGTTGGTATAAAAATATATTGTTGGCCATTCACAGAAATCAGGAACTAGCATTGGTATTTTCCTTACTGTGTTGAGTAATGGTTTAGTTGGCTGGAATTATGTTACAGAAATTTGTTCTATCGTGGGATAATGTGATTGCTGAATTGTGGGAGGTTTATAAAGAAATAAGATTGTGTTACCAATAATTATGTTATGCAATAATTGGCTTATTATGGAACAATTAATAATAAGTATTTATTATATAACATTAAATAATAAATAAGGATACTAAATGTTAATTATTATTTAATGAATAATAATTAATTAAAATCCATAAAGTAATTATTTATTATTATTTAATTATTATTAAATAATAATCAAGTATGAATAAAGTTAATAATTATTTATCATTTACCCATTAATAATAAATAAAGGTAGTAACCATTGAATTATTATAAGGTATAGTAGAGTAATAAATGGTTATTTAACCTTTATCAAACAGTACTAAATAAAGATAATAAATATCTAATTATCAGCTAATAATAATTGGGTATGGATATAACTAATAAGGATAACAATTACTTAATCATTAATGAAATAATGATTAAGTATGAGGAAGATCAATAAGTTAATTATTTTTGGCCTTAATAAATAATGATAATAAACACTTAAGGATTATTTAATAGCAATTAAGTGTGTGTAGAATTAATACATTAAGTATTTAATTAATGTTGAATAAGGAACAAGGTTAATAATTACTCAATTACCCCTAAGGTAAATAGTAATTAAGCGTAATAAAATTTATTAAGTGATCAACTAATATCTAATTGCTGTTAAATCATAATGAATTTATTATTTATTTTCATAAATGATAAATAAGGATTGTTAAACCATATTCAGAGACAGATAAGGGTAATAAATCCGAGAAACCAAAGAATAGTAATCATGATTAGCTACCATCATTTTAATAGCTAAAGATTATTAATTAATTTCTGTTTAGCTAATGTTAAATAGTAATTAAATGTAGATGGTGAATTTTACCTGTTAAGTAAATGGTATAGTGAGAGGTGCCAATATACAACTATGTCATATTAATTGATAAATCGACTTTACCAAATGATAGGTCACTCAAGATCAATTAATTAAAGCTAAGTTTACCTGTAGCTGAGCGAACAGACAATATCCCTAATTCCATTCTTTCAGTATATTGAATGCAAGTTCTATCTTACCCAATTTTTACATTGAGCAATATTTCTAAACCTTATGCATTATTTTTAATTCGTGCAAAAGGTATATATTATTGCAAGTTATTCTTTAAGCTTGAATCTTAACTCCAAGCATGCTTTAAGTGGTCTAATTACTTTTAAAATTATTCCACATCTATGTATTCATTAGCATTCGCACTTGTGCATTTGAATTCGTATAATTATTTAAGTTCTGAAATCCACGAACTATTCATGATTAAGTCTGAACCCTTGTCTCGGTCAGGCACGTATGTAAGAATTTATAAAAGCTATCCGAACCAATCGATGGTAAGGATTCTTAGATTGAATGAACACCCCTTTTATTATAGGGGAGTACCCCATGTACCGTAAATAAGGTACAAATAGCAGAGTTAAATGTTATGCATATACATAGCGTACGCGAGGCTGATCCCCTCAAGTACTTATTCTGTAGCCAGTAACCAGAGGGTCAACCAGCTATTGACTCCTTTGGAAGTTATTGTTCAAAGTCTACTTGACTATCAATTGTTCTAAAAGCATTTATTGTCCTTGCTTCTGATAATTGTTGAATTCTCTTTCTATATTCCCTTCATCATGATATATCCTTATTGTTGTACTTTAAACTTGCTGAGCAAACTCGTTGCTCATTCTTGCTATATCATGACTTTATTGCAGCTAAACCCGAGACGTCATGGAAGAACAAAGGGAAAGAAAAGATGAAGTAATAGACTTCATGTAGCAGATTTTAAATTTTTGTATAGTTAATTTCTGTTAATGTAATTAAAACCCTAACTTTTATTTAGGGTATGGATTTGTGTAAGTGTTTAAGGTTTTTTTTGTATTCTGGGACTAGTAACACCTTTGTAATGAACAACGTATGTTTATTATATTCCGCATTTTAGTTACCATATGTTGTTAGAGGTGAATGTTTGTATTGGATCGTGATGACCGGATCCGGGTATTTGTAGACCCGAATTTGGGGACGTCACATGTTGGTATCAAAGCTGTAGGTTATAAACTTTAGGATCACGAAACCAAGGTTATGACCTTAGTTTTTCTTAAACTCGTATTGAGTACGTTAGGATTCGACTCAGGGAAATTCGAGTAATAGCCTGGTTTGGGGGTGGATTGTGGAAATCTGCCAAGCCGAGTTGTACATGATAAAATATCTTTTCATTTTATCAATGAATGTATTTTATTATGATACTGATATTTGTTATCTCTGTCTGTGGTTGTAGGATGGCTGATAGGGCAGGGACTAGTGGGACCCGGGAGGAGGAGATATTCATAGATATTCCAGTGGTTGCTGAACAGCTGGTGGGGTATGCTCCTATTGCCCCAGGGGTACCGCTAGAGGAGTCCGAGCCAGAGGAGGACTACCAGAGGGAGCTACCAGAGCCAGTGGTGGGTAGAGTTATGAGATCTGGCAGTCAGGACTCAGATGCTGAGGAGGAGGACCCCGAGACCGAGGGAGAGGAGCCACTTGCTTACGTGGATGGCATGGGGTCCACTGCCGACGATATTATAGAGGGACTGACCAGCAGGACCGAGGAGCTAGAGGCTCGGATAGCTCATCTGGAGGAGCAAAATCAGACCCACCAGATCAGAGAGGACCAGTATAGAAACCTAGCCTACCAGCTCGAGCATAACTTGGGAGTGGTGAAGGTTCAGCTGCAGGGTTATGAGTCCTCAGCGCAGCAGATCGGAGCACTGCTACATCAGTTGGTGGCCCGAAACGCTGAGTTGAGAGAGAGGCTGGAGCAGAGGGATCTACAGATCGCCCACCTGAAGGCGAAGCAGGAGGCCATGAGGTTCGAGGCTGGGCTGGAGGTGTCTGCGAGGATGCATGCCAGAGAGGCCTAGGCCAGGGAGGCCAGGAGGGTTGATCAGTTAGAGGACCAGCTGGAGGCCAGGGCAGTGAGGATAGAGACCCTAGGATATGCTTTAGATGCAGCTTACAGGAGGCCCCGGACTGAGGTAGGGGAGTCTAGCCGCTCTGTTCGTCGCAGGGTCGGGGATGGAGCATTCTCTTCTGGTCAGCAGGCACGGATCCGTCACGATGTGCAGTGACTTGATAGGGCAGTTGATTTGTCTTTAGTACAGTTAGTCCCACTTTTTGTTATATTAGGGACGTATTCGTATTGTCTTGTGAAGTTTTATATTTGTATTTATGCTTGGGGTAGCAGTTAAACCCCAACTTTTGTGGACTTTAGGGATGAAAGGTTAGGATTCCCCACTTTTGTCTTGGGGGAATGGTTATTGGCTAATAGGGCTCATAGTGGCGCATTTATAGAAGTATGCCACAAGTTAGTCTTTGTAACAAGCAGTGGTATATAAATATAAATGCAGACATTTCACTTAAATCAAATGTGTTGATAGATATTTTACCTTGATTATTTTAATGACATATTGTGTAAAATATAAAACTATAGGTAAAAGACAGCGGATTTCCCTTATCCAATCATGCCGCCAAGAGGACGACCACGTAATCGACAGGTTGAAGAGTCAGAGAGTGAGGTTGGAAATCAATCCAATCCAATGAGAATGTTCGCCGAAATGCTAGCAGAAGCCATGCAATCAAGACCGCCACCTGGAGGAACCCAAGCAACAGCCGAGCCAGCGCATCATCTAGCAAATTTTAAAGACTTCAAATTGGTTGGACCACCCGAGTTCAAGGGAACTCTGAACCCAATCGAAGCGCAGACCTGGATAGAGGAGATGGAAAAGGTCTTCGAGGTAGCACGAGTGGCAGAGGAACAAAAAACAAGTTTTGCTACCTTCATGTTAAAGGGCGAGGCAAACTACTGGTGGAAGGCCAACAGGGGCCAAGTGGAAGGAGGCATTGTCGCATGGGAACGCTTTAAGGAGATGTTCTTGGAGAATTACTTTCCAGAGAGCATGAAGCAAGAGATGGAGATCAAGTTCCTGGAACTAAAACAAGGAAACATGTCCGTGGCTGAGTACGCGGCTAGGTTTAATGAGTTGGCACGGTTTGCAACTCACCAAGTCGACACAGAGGAAAGGAAAGCTCGTAGGTTTGAGCAAGGGTTGAAACCATGGTTATACCGTTCTGTTGCGGTATTGAAAATCAAGACATTTGCAGAATTATTGGAGAGGGCGATCATTGCAGAGGGTGGCAGTGAGGCCCTGACTAAGTACAATCAGGAAAAGAAGAAGGGTCACGAGGGCCAGAAGGCAGGAAGCAGCGGGGGCAGTAACCCCAACAAACGGAAATGGGTCGAGAGTCAGTCCTCCGGGGGAAACAAATCTGGAGGGGAGGTGAAGAAGCCAGGCAGGTGCAACAATTGTGGCAAGAACCACACGGGGGAATGCATGAAAGGGAAAAGCGTGTGTTACCGTTGTGGACAACCTGGGCACATGGCCCTATAGTGCCCTAATAAGCCGAAAGGAGGTTGTTTCTCCTGTGGATCACCTGACCACCAGATCAAGGATTGCCCGAAGAGGAAGGGCGACGCCGGGAGTGGCAACCGAAGCAACAATAACAGTGGAAACAGCAACCGGTTGAACTACGGGCCACCAGCCAGTCAAGCCAACAAGCCAACAACCCGCACGTTCAACATGACTGTTCAGGATGCCATGGAATCCAAAGACGTGGTGTCAGGTATCATCCCAATCAATGATATAAATGCATATGTGTTATTTGATTCGGTGCTACTTGCTCTTTTGTTTCCGAAGAATTTGCTAGTCAGTTAAATTTACCTTGTGAAAAGTTAGAACACCTTATGAACGTAGAAGTAGCAAACAAGGAAATTATCCCCGTAGAATGCATTCATAGGAATTGTAGTGCTGAATTGCGAGGATTTAAGCTCAATGTGGATTTGATACCAATTCGGCTGGGAGAGTTTGATGTAATCATGGGAATGGATTGGCTATCAATTCACGGAGCAGTTATTGATTGCAAGAAGAAATGTGTACACCTGAAGACTCCTAATAAGTCGAAGGTGGTATTTTACGGTAGTAAGTCACCAAGACAATCTTGTTGTCTGACTATGATGCAAACCAAGAAACTGCTTAAGAAAGGTTGCGTGTGTTATCTGGCACATGTAATTGATACTAGTCAGGTCAGAGATGAGATGAGTCAAATACCAATCGTGAGGGAATTCGCTGATGTCTTTCCCGATGAACTTCTGGGACTGCCACCGGACAGGGAAACCGAGTTCGTTATCGATCTGGCACCAGGAACCGCACCAATATCAAAGCCGCCGTATCGAATGGCACCTGTAGAGATGAAAGAGTTGATGGTGCAATTGTAGGAACTATTAGACAAGGGTTATATCAGACCGAGCGTGTCCCCGTGGGGAGCGCCAGTTCTGTTTGTAAAGAAGAAAGATGGTCTATGCGACTTTGTATCAACTACCGGGAGTTGAACAAAGTTACGATTAAGAATAGGTATCCGCTTCCTAGGATTGACGATTTATTTGATCAGCTTAAGGGAGCAAGGTACTTTTCAAAAATCGACCTAAGAACAGGCTATCATCAGCTGAAGGTGAGGCAGGAAGATATCCCGAAAACTGCATTCAGAACTCGTTACGGGCATTTCGAGTTTCTGGTAATGTCCTTTGGACTGACGAATGCACCAGCAGCATTTATGGATATGATGAACAGAGTATTCAAGCAGTACTTGGATAAGTTCGTAGTCGTATTCATCGATGACATTCTGGTATATTCAGGGACAGAGGAAGAGCATGCTGAACATTTAAAGATCGTATTGGAAGCTCTCAGAAAGGAGAAGTTGTATGCAAAGTTTTTGAAGTGTGAGTTTTGGTTGCAGAGGGTGCAATTTCTGGGTCACGTCATCGACAAGAATGGTGTTTCGGTGGACCTAGCTAAAGTAGAAGCGGTTATCAATTGGGAACAACCAAAGACACCCACAGAGATCCGGAGTTTCTTGGGATTAGCGGGATACTATCGAAGGTTTATACAGGATTTTTCAAAGATAGCATCGCCGTTGACCAACCTCACCAGAAAAACAGTTAAGTTCGTCTGGTCGGGAGAGAAATGTGAGGAAAGTTTTATGGAGCTGAAGAAGAGACTTAGTCAAGCACTGGTGTTGACCTTACCCGACAACACCGAGGGTTTTGTAGTGTATAGCGATGCGTCACACAAAGGTCTTGGCTGTGTGCTGATGCAACATGGCAAGGTCGTGGCGTACGCATCACGTCAACTGAAAGACTATGAGAAGGGTTACCCGACTCATGACTTGGAGTTAGCAGCGGTAGTTTTCGCCTTAAAAATTTGGAGGCACTACCTATACGGGGAGAAGTGCGAGATATATACAGATCACAAAAGCCTGAAATATATCTTCACTCAAAAGGAGCTGAACATGAGGCAGCGCCGATGGTTAGAATTGATCAAAGACTACGACTGTGAAATTCTGTACCAATCGGGCAAAACAAATGTAGTGGCTGATGCCTTAAGCAGGAAAGGCAAGGTGAAATTGATGCAGCTGACCATTCAAGAGGAATTGATAAGGGACTTTGAACGTCTGGAACTGGAGGTTAAGTATCCGATGGAGACGGACGAAAAATTGTTTATTGTAACAGCAGGTCCGACTCTACTGGATAAGATAAAGGAGGCTCAAGAATTTGATGAAGAGTGCCTCGTCATTAAGGAGCAACTATCGGAGGGAAAAACATTGAAGTACAAGATTGACAGCACAGGATTGCTGAGGTTCGAGGGAAGAATATGGATACCCTACGTACCGGACCTAAGGGAAGAGATTTTACAGGAGGCCCATAATACGAGATTTTCGGTACATCCGGGTAGCACCAAGATGTATCAAGATCTTCGTCAACATTATTGGTGGCCGCATTTGAAAGGGGAAGTTGCAGAATTCGTCAGCCGATGTTTAACTTGTCAAAGGATCAAGGCAGAGCACCAACGACCGAGCGGATTGTTGCAACCCTTAGAGATTCCCGAGTGGAAGTGGGAGCACATTACTATGGATTTTGTGGTAGGACTCCCGACAACCCAAAAGGGTCTAGACGCTATCTGGGTGATCGTAGATCGGTTGACCAAGTCTGCCCACTTTCTACCGATCAAGATCAGGTACAAATTGGAACAGTTGGCGAAACTTTATGTGAAGGAGATAGTATCACGACATGGAGTGCCGGTATCTATTGTGTCTGACAGAGATCCGCGTTTCACGTCAAATTTTTGGAGAAGTCTACAGGAGAGACTGGGAACACAGTTAAGAATGAGTATGGCGTATCATCCTCAGACTGATGGTCAGAGTGAGCGAACAATTCAGACTCTAGAGGATATGCTCCGGGCAGTTGTGATGGACTTAAGTGGCAGTTGGGACGATCACTTGCCACTAGTAGAGTTCGCCTACAACAATAGTTACCATGCTAGCATTGGGATGCCACCGTACGAAGCGCTATACGGAAGAAAGTGTCGAACGCCGTTGTGTTGGGATGAAGTTGGTGAACGGAGGTTGTTGGGACCAGAATTGGTACAACAAACCGTGGAAATCATTAAAGTAATAAGACAACGGTTAGTAGCAGCCCAGGATCGCCAGAAGAAGTATGCTGACTTACATCGTCAGAAACGAGACTTTGAAGTCGGAAGCTTTATGTTCTTGAAAGTGTCTCCCTGGAAAGGGAAGATCCGTTTTGGGAAGAAGGGCAAATTGAGCCCTAGGTTCATAGGACCTTTTGAAATATTGAGAAGAATAGGTGAAGTGGCGTACGAGGTAGCATTACCTCCTGAACTTGAGCACATCCACAACGTGTTTCATGTATCGGTGTTACGACCATATAAGCCAGACTACAAGCACATTATTTCCTATGAGCCAATTCAAGTCGAAAAGGACCTATCATACGAGGAAATTCCTGTTCAAATATTAGATAGGAAGGAGCAGAAGCTGAGGAATACGATCATTCATTCTGTTAAAGTTCTCTAGAGGAACCACGCGGTGGAAGAAGCTACGTGGGAACTTGAAGAGAAGATGAGAGCAAACTATCCGCAATTATTTGAGTAACCTTAGATTGAAATTCCGAGGACGGAATTTTTATAAGGGGGAGAGGATGTAATGCCCAGGAATTTTTTTTTTAAAACCGTATACAAATCATTTTGACAAATGAAATTCATTTTATATAATTTTCGGATTTAATTGGATCCATGTAAACATTGATATTTAATTGAATAATTATATGGTATAATAAATTTTTCTTGTATTAAAGGGACCCACCGATAGTCCGGATAAATCAGTGAGTCAACCCTACAAATTTATTGGCAAAAAAAAAAATTGGAGGGATTAATAGGTAATCTCATTTATCGGATTTAAATAATTCGCATGAAGACTTATTGTTGTAATAAATATCATAAATAATTAATTAATTTAATTATTTAATTCAATAGTTGGAACATAGTGTTAATAATTTTAATAAACAAGTTGGAATATCTTCCTTTATTTCTATTGGGCCAAATTTTATAGTGCGAAGCCCAATTCCCTTTTTAATTTTCTATTGGGCCGTTCCCTATTTAAATTCGTCCGGCCCAACCCCCTTTGTGTTGAGCCCAAATTTTCCTTCCAGCCAAATCAGCCCATTCCCTTTCTTTAGCCGGCTTGTATCCGTTGGATAACAAGTAAGAAATTTGGGGAAACCAAATTCAATCGGTGGATTTATTTGAGAGAGAACCAAATCAAAGAAACCAAATCTCTCAACTCAGATAATCCCTAACCTTTCAAATCAAGTAGCCGAACCTAGCAACCCTCAATCAAACTGACAGCCGAGCAACGACGGGAAATCCAAGCCCTAACCCCTCAATCAGTCAAACCCGAACCTCCAATTGATCAGAGACGAGAGAAGAGAGGAAGGCGACGGTGATCGCGTGCATCGATCAGTGGGCTAAGCAAGGTTCAAGGTGGGCGACCGAGCACGATCGATTGGACCAAGGGATTTGGGCGTTCAGCGATTTGACCGGCGGGACTACGCGGCTCGAGGAACTGACGGCAAATCGCAGCTGGGTTTGATGTGAAACGATTGACAACCTGTTTCCCCTCAAACCCTTAGGTATTGTCTTGTGCAATTAGGGTATTAACCAACAAATTGGTCAAGCACTGCTCTATAAATTAAACCCCCCAAGGCTGCCGAATCCCTTTGTTTGTGAGTCCCAAATTTAGACAAAATTAGGGTTCGAAAATTTAAGTGAGAGAGGGAGCAGGGGTGGCTGGTCGTGGTTTCCAATTGCAGTTGGGTGAATGTCCAATTGGGTGGACTATTTTGGGAGAAGAAGGAGGCAGGCCAATCGATCGATTGTAAGGTATCTTAGTGAACCACTGAGTTGTGTCATATTTTATTTTCCTTCTGTGATTGAATGGGTTATACATTGTACTCGGATTTAGTCGTTACTTGTATTGTATGGTACTGTGTTAATTCTTTGTTGGGAAACTGGTGAACCTTAAAGGTTCTAACAGTTAATGGCGTTAGTTTATACTATACGTTTGTTTTGGGATTTTATTGTATTGTGTTGGTTATTTTGATTAAGAAATCTGGTGTTGTGGTAGTAATGGTATTGAGTTGTATTTTCTTTTCTCTGTTATTGGTTGTGTACTGCGATTAGGCTGGGTTGAGTCGTAGGGTGCACACCAGGTGGTGTTGTAATGCCCAAACCGAATTTTCCTTGCTTCATTTTAGTACTTAGCACTCTGTCAATAACAATGTTGGTATAAAAATATATTGTTGGCCATTCACAGAAATCAGGAACTAGCATTGGTATTTTCCTTACTGTGTTGAGTAATGCTTTAGTTTGCTGGAATTATGTTACAAAAATTTGTTCTATCGTGGGATAATGTGATTGCTGAATTATGGGAGGTTTATAAAGAAATAAGATTGTGTTACCAATAATTATGTTATGCAATAATTGGCTTATTATGGAACAATTAATAATAAGTATTTATTATATAACATTAAATAATAAATAAGGATACTAAATGTTAATTATTATTTAATGAATAATAATTAATTAAAATCCATAAAGTAATTATTTATTATTATTTAATTATTATTAAATAATAATCAAGTATGAATAAAGTTAATAATTATTTATCATTTACCCATTAATAATAAATAAAGGTAGTAACCATTGAATTATTATAAGGTATAGTAGAGTAATAAATGGTTATTTAACCTTTATCAAACAGTACTAAATAAAGATAATAAATATCTAATTATCAGTTAATAATAATTGGGTATGGATATAACTAATAAGGATAACAATTACTTAATCATTAATGAAATAATGATTAAGTATGAGGAAGATCAATAAGTTAATTATTTTTGGCCTTAATAAATAATGATAATAAACACTTAAGGATTATTTAATAGCAATTAAGTGTGTGTAGAATTAATACATTAAATATTTAATTAATGTTGAATAAGGAACAAGGTTAATAATTACTCAATTACCCCTAAGGTAAATAGTAATTAAGCGTAATAAAATTTAATAAGTGATCAACTAATATCTAATTGCTGTTAAATCATAATGAATTTATTATTTATTTTCATAAATGATAAATAAGGATTGTTAAACCATATTCAGAGACAGATAAGGGTAATAAATCCGAGAAACCAAAGAATAGTAATCATGATTAGCTACCATCATTTTATTAGCTAAAGATTATTAATTAATTTCTGTTTAGCTAATGTTAAATAGTAATTAAATGTAGATGGTGAATTTTACCTGCTAAGTAAATGGTATAGTGAGGGGTGCCAATATACAACTATGTCATATTAATTGATAAATCGACTTTACCCAATGATAGGTCACTCAAGATCAATTAATTAAAGCTAAGTTTACCTGTAGCTGAGCGAATAGGCAAGTTCCCTAATTCCATTCTTTCAGTATATTGAATGAAAGTTCTATCTTACCCAATTTTAACATTGAGCAATATTTCTAAACCTTATGCATTATTTTTAATTCGTGCAAAAGGTATATATTATTGCAAGTTATTCTTTAAGCTTGAATCTTAACTCCAAGCATGCTTTAAGTGGTCTACTTACTTTTAAAATTATTCCACATCTATGTATTCATTAGCATTCGCACTTGTACATTTGAATTCGTATAATTATTTAAGTTCTGAAATCCATGAACTATTCATGATTAAGTCTGAACCCTTGTCTCGGTCAGGCACGTATGTAAGAATTTATAAAAGCTATCCGAACCAATCGATGGTAAGGATTCTTAGATTGAATGAACACCCCTTTTATTATAGGGGAGTACCCCATGTACCGTAAATAAGGTACAAATAGCAGAGTTAAATGTTATGCATATACATAGCGTACGCGAGGCTGATCCCCTCAAGTACTTATTCTGTAGCCAGTAACCAGAGGGTCAACCAGCTATTGACTCCTTTGGAAGTTATTGTTCAAAGTCTACTTGACTATCAATTGTTCTAAAAGCATTTATTGTCCTTGCTTCTGATAATTGTTGAATTCTCTTTCTATATTCCCTTCATCATGATATATCCTTATTGTTGTATTTTAAACTTGCTGAGCAAACTCGTTGCTCATTCTTGCTATATCATGACTTTATTGCAGCTAAACCCGAGACGTTAGGGAAGAACAAAGGGAAAGAAAAGATGAAGTAATAGACTTCATGTAGCAAATTTTAAATTTTCGTATAGTTAATTTCTGTTAATGTAATTAAAACCCTAACTTTTATTTAGGGTATGGATTTGTGTAAGTGTTTAAGGTTTTTTTTGTATTCTGGGACTAGTAACACCTTTGTAATGAACAACGTATGTTTATTATATTCCGCATTTTAGTTACCATATGTTGTTAGAGGTGAATGTTTGTATTGGATCGTGATGACCGGATCCGGGTATTTGTAGACCCGAATTTGGGGGCGTCACAGTGATTGCTTCAAACATGCCTCCATCACCTTACGAACCGAATCCATGATATCCTCTTTTACCTCCATAGAAAATACTTGTTCTCTATATACCTTAGGAGTTTCTTGTGACTTTCTCCAATGCAATTCCTCATGCCTTTGAACCCTCTTTTCATCCTCCCAAGCTGATCGCCTTGAAGGTTGCTCTTTATGTCTTGGAGATGCAAATTCATATATCCTTCTAGGCTATACTAGGGCATACCGCCTTCTCATCATGGTTTTCAACTCTTTCCATGTATCGATCAGATGCTTTCCATATTTTTTCCTATCACGTTCAAATTGAGCCCACCATGTACGTACATCATCGGAAAAATCTTGAACTGCAAGTTTGAACTTCTTTTGCTCGGAATATTCATGACAACCAAACTCTCGTTCCTTCCTTTTCTCCCAACTCAAATAAGCTTCTGGATCCACTCTACCTTGAAAAGATCTCTTTTGCCACTCATAATTATTTTAAAATTATATCCATACATAATTGCTGCAAAACAAAGGTTAGTAGATACAGAAAATTTTCCTTACACACTCCCTTACGTGTTTCGCTTAAATAATATATCACACAATTATGAAAATGCTCGTGTATCACACAATTAGACTTTTATCCTCTAATAAGCTCACTACTTTTGCCTTTTTCCACTCGATATTCCCTCTTATAGGTTCTTTTTGAATTCATCAAACAATATCACAGTATTCCAATCAATTCAAAATAACTTATCAAGAACAAATATAAAAGGTATGAATACCTCAATGATAATAAGCAATCAATCGCAACAAATAATATATTTTTTTAACACTTTTTTATCTCACGACTTTTTTTTCACGCATGAATATTTTTTTTTCACGCACGATTTTTCTTTCAATACATATAATCAGCAGAAAATTAAAGATAAGTAACTAGCTAGAAAACGTAGCTTTGATACTAATGATAGACTCCACGGCACGCTTGCGTGAGGTGGTCTTCGCCCAGATCGTTTCCAACAAGTTATGAAGGTGCAACGCTCACAACACCTCAACCGTGTTCGCCTATATTGAGACGAGAACCTTGGTACAATTGCTCTGCGCTAGGAACCTTGAGTTGAATGGAACACCAATGACACCTTGACCCAATGTCTATAAAGAGACAAGAACCAAAAGTACATTCGACGATTGATGCATGATAGAAAGACGCCACACACAACTATAACTTGTTGTATGATAAGTCAAATTGAATCTCAAGAAAACTAAGAACTAGTCTAGGAATTCTTAAAGAACCAAAAGTAAAGAATAATTCTCAATAGTATAAACTCAGAATAAATGTTGATTATCCAATTTCATTACTCATGTAATCTATTTAGACTAGTGAAAGAAAACCCTAATTACAAAAAGAATTTAAATACTAGTTTACAACTAATTAGGAAACAAAATCTATCTAAGAAGCATCCTAATCAAAATAGAAATCTAAAAGATCTGATAAAATATTAAAATGAGGCATAAAATCTGGGAAAACGCATGGAAAAATGCGTCGTCGAAAAACGTGCACGTCTCGGCGCCCTCGGCGCTCAAAAATAACAGTTTCAGTGCCGACCGCGCTCAACTCAAGCAATTTCAGTGCTGTCCGCGCTCAACTCTGAACCCATTAAATGTTTTGTCCTTTCTTTGAATCTGAATCTCGAATTTGAACCGTACTTGCTCCAATCATTTGCACCATGATAACAAGCTTCGAATCATCTTCCTTTGTTCCGTGCATTGCATGATGAATTGGCATGCGTTGATTTGGTCTTACTAAATAGATGGTATCTAGTAATCCTAAATTACATGAATGATCCTCTACGTGCGGTTCTCTTGAATTGAGCTCCAATGTGCTTCCTTGAGTATTTTTCAGCCCAAATACTTGAAATCATTCGTTGAACCCTTGAAACTCGAGTCGATAGATTGTCATAATATTTTGACCCGGTTAGTCTGTCATCAATTTCTGTTCTGGTTTGCGGATTGGTGATGTTTGTGCTAGACATACCTTCTGAGTTGCATCCATTTGGATTCGCGGTCCAATTTGTGATTTGCCTGTGTGGCATTATTTTGACTTACTTATGTGGTAAGATTCTATTTTGTTTTGAGCTCGGTATGAAATAACCACTTAACCACTTTGATTCAGCCTTTTGTTTTGGTTTGTTAGTTCTATTAGATTCTGTTATATCTTGTTCATACTTCAAAGATTTTTTTTATTGTTGGTGCTTATATTTGAGACTATCTTTCATATTCCGTTTAGTTAGTTCTATTTGTTAGTTATGCTTCTTTTGTATATTTTTATTCGTACTGGGCATTTGGCTCATGCTGTGTTTTTCTTCCGGCAGGCTTGTAGAGGTGATTCAGAGTTATATGAAGAGAGAGTTTGTCTTTGACCATCTAGGTTGATTTGGATTTTAAGTATTGATCAATTTTGATTATTCTGTCAATTTTTTGAGAATTGTATTTAATTCGACATTTATGGATACTATTAAATATTTTAAAGTTATTAGTGCTCTGTTTATTTATTTTAAAGTTTGTTGTGCTTTGCACATGACCTCCCTTTCTTATTCGGGAAGGGAGTATTACAAAGATGGTATCAGAGTTTAGGTTATGATTCTATAGATTGCCTTTAGGCTTGACTTGTGAGTTATGAGTAAACCACTGGGTCTAAGAGTTTGTTTTGATTTGGTTCTCTGTTTGGTTAGTCTTGGTTTTGACCAGTTGACGTTCTCTTTTCGATTTGTAGTTGATTTGAGGAAAGTAAGATTAGCAAATACTTGATTTTGGAGAATTGTTAGAGTACTTTTTGGCAACAATCAATTATGATCCTAGAATTGATGATTTGATTTAGGTTATGCTTTGATTTTTGATAAACTTGTGGATAACTTGAGGTATGTGTATGAAAGTGGTATGCATTGGATGTGATAAATATTTACTTTGTAATCTTGTTTATTTATTAATAAAATAATTCATTTAATTAAAGACATTTTTTATCCATGTTAATTAGTTGAATTAATAAATGTGATAAACTTATAGTTTTGGACCAATGCTTTTAGAATCATGAAGAGTTCATGCTAATGAGATCTAAATTCTAAATAGCTCAAAGCTAAAATGTTCCTAATCGTTGGATCACTAATATGGGGTTACTGATTTTGGATAAATTAATACATACTATGCTTGTGCTCTTGAAGAGGATGATTGATCTCATAATCATTTGTGTAGAGACACTAAAGCAAGTATGTAAGTGGTTATTAGAGAATAAGTTCACTGAACGTGACTCGCTTAAAGGAACCCTAATGAAGTTTTACTTGTCTCTCAATAGGAGTTCTTAAAGTGATAGTAGTATAAGTGATCCTTGGATTTGAGATCATCATAGTACCTTGTGTATTCTGAGTTATACTTTGTCATATTCCTTTACTCCTTGAGTGTATAATAGGGTATGTTCGGGTATAATCAAGTGTACATGGAGGTAGGTAAATGATCAACAAAGGATCTACCACTTCTAGTAAAGGGAGAAAATGTCATATGTGATTCAATAAGTGATAACTCGGAAATCCCTGGCTAGGGTTGAATGAAAATTAGAAAGGAGTTTCAAATTTGCATTAATTAGAGTTGTGCATTTTAGAATCGAAATATATATGATCAAATAAATAAAACTTGATAAAAATTTCATGTTTTATATTTGATTGAGATATTATATGGTAGAAAGATTGAATTGTACGGTAATTATTTACGGAATAGGTTCTTTATGATTAAACGTTGATTTCATATTATCCGGATAGTCATGATATGCTGGTGTAAGGTGTCACTCATGATGTAGAATAAATATTATTTATTTATATTTCAATTAAATGAGTTTAATTCATTATAAATAATATTAGAATGATTCTAATTTATTTATTCTACTACTGGTATAATACTGAACCTAAAGGGTCACACTATAAAATAGAAATATTATTTTAGAAGTAATTGACTTGATAATAATAAATTAAGTATATTTAATTTATACCATGGTGGAATAAATTAAATAGCTTAATATTTATAATTAAGTATTTGCAGAAATACTAAATTATAAATTAATAAGAAGTATTCATATTATTATTATTATTATAAATAATTTAGTTCCTAAATGGTTTGAGAATTAAATTAAATTTAAACTCTAAGTCCTAAAGAGTTTAAGAGGAGGATTTGTCTATATAAGGAAATCTCTTATGATATATTAAGGTTACACACTTTACTATTAGTATTTGGATACTACGTAATAAATTCTCTACAACTTAAGGAGTTAGGAGAGGGAGAATTAGGGCTAGCCACCCAAGATTTAGAGAAATCTAAAATCAATTTCTTCAATAATATATTCTTGGTGGATCACCTTTAGAGCGCTGCACATATTGAGTAGCTTGTGTTTGATCCGAAGAATTGAAGAAGCGCGAAAAGATAAAGGATAGGAACTTGAAGATTTGATCAAGGAGTTGCATCATCTTCATAAGGTATATCTTTTATACTTCCTCAATTAATAATATCGCATAAGGTGATTCTTGGGATTGTAAAAAATTTTAAATTTGATTTATGTCATGCTTCCGCTATTTATATATGTGATTGTATGTATGTTCATATTTCTGCAAACTTACAGTGGTATCAGAGCTATCCTTATGTGAATTATTAATTATTTTGATTCGATATATACATTGATATGTGTTTAGAGCAATTTAATTGGGCATAATTGTTGGTATAAAATCATATTTTTTGAAACAAGGATGCAAAATCGCGATCTGAAAAATTGAATCGCAACTTGAGAGCGCCGCAATGCTTGACCTCAGCGCTGCAACGCTAGGGCTTGAGCGCCGCAACGCTTGTCCAAGGTGTCGCGGCGCTAGGACGTTAGAAAGGTTGGATTTTTTTAGTGATTTTTAAAGTTAAAATAAAAGAGTTTATTTTGGACTTGAAATTGAATTTCATGCTAACTAAAATTGCCCATTAAATAATATCAATATATATATTGAATGTTTATTTTCATGAGATGAATGTTTTTATGATACATGTGATGACATGTAGATGAATCTTTTATTAATATATGTGATGATATATATGATAATAAATGAGATGATTATGGACTATTGACCAATGAGATTGGATTTAATTTTTTATTTAAATGAATGAGGTTTTCATAAATGGGGTCTACGTACCTCGCCTATCTAATTTTCTGATGTAAATTCTATCTTCCTCCTATGTACTTCTCATTGACTGCTGATCAATGTTTCTGTTTTATTAAAAAAATAGTTTGTAATAGGATTATGTAGAATTACTTACGAAAATTGGAGTTGAAGAGCTGGAGCATTGAAGACCCATTTGTAATAGAGTCCAGGTTGAATGTAATAGTTATGTTCATAATTTATTCTTGCACTCTAGGTTTGACCTTTTGGTTCACTCGATGGTTTCGAGCGAACCAAACTAGAATTAAGTCCATAATCATCCTAAGTAAAATGTAGTATTCTATATATGCATGCTAGTTATATATTAATATATTATTATACATGGGATATATATTTAATATGACGCGTATTTATATATATTTGTATGCGCGCTAAACAAGATGAGACAATTAATAACAAATCCCCCAAGGACAAAAATATTAAGTTGATTACGTTCAAAGACATTAAGAATGTCGGACGTAGCATTCTAGCATGATAAATCAATAGAGTATCAAGTATTTATTATGAGTTTGTTGTGCGCACACAATGCTTATATTAAGTATTTGAAATGTTGGCTTATTACATTAGATGTTTATAAGGAATTGAACAATACATGTTTTGTTGTGCACACAAAAGGATTGTATTTTTCTCTTCATTTATATGAAAATGCTAGGTCTAACTTAACTTAGATAATATTGGTTCAGATGTGCACACACTTGATCAGTATAATCTAAGAGGCAAAAAAAAAGGAGTTACATGGAGATGTAATTGACAAAAATTGTCTACCTATTAAATAAATTTGTAGTTTGTTGTGCACACACAAGACTATATATTTATGGCAGTAGGATCCTTTCTCACTAGGGATTTTAACCAGATTTGCCGAACTATATATGGAGGGTCATATAGTTTGAAGAAAATAGTGGGAGACACCATTTTAATAAAGACCTGAATTAATCAGGTGATTAATAAAATGAATGCATGCTAATATTGTTAAATTATAAATTTCATTTAAAGAATTTTACAATGTCTAATTTACTATCACTGCGGAGCATATTGGATGCTAATAAGTTAACAAGACCAAATTATACGAATTGGTTAAGGAATTTGAGAATAGTTCTCACAGCTGAAAAGCTATCTTATGTCCTTAATTCGCCAGTTCTTGCAATAGTTGCAGAAAATACCTCTGAGAAAGAGATCACTACTTTTTGAAAGTGGCAAGAGGATGCATAGGTGGCTCAGTGCATCATGTTGGCCTCCATAAGTAACGAGTTACAGCATCAACATGAGAAAATGGATGCTCCTACCATTTTGTTGCACCTTCAAAATTTGTATGGTGAGCAGAGTAGGGCGGCTAAATATGAGATATCTAAGGAGCTCTTTCGATCTAGAATGACCGATGACAATACAGTATATACACATGCCCTCAAAATGATCAATTTGATTGAACAATTGGGACAACTGGGTTTTGTCATGAATGGAGAGTTGAGCTAAGATTTGATTTTTGCAGTCACTCCTAGACTCTTTTTTATAATTTATTGTGAACTTTCATATGAACAAGCTAGATGTCAGTCTGCCTGAATTGCTCAACATATTGAAAACTGCAGAGAGTCACTTTCCAGCCAAGAAATATCAAGTCTTACTTGTAGATGAGTCTTCTAAGAAAAGGAAGAGGACCAAAAGATCTTCTGAAAAGAAGAAAAGTTTAAAGAAGGCAAAAGGAAAGGCAAAAATTAAGAACAATAAAAAGAAAACTGATTCAGATAGCAAAGGAGTTTTCTTTCACTACAATAAGCCTGGACACTAGAAAAGAAACTACAACGAGTATCTTGCAAAGGCTAAGCAGAAGAAGCTTGGTGAAGCTTCGGCTACAGACACATGTTTGTTCATGATTGAAATAAATCTTTCTGTAAGGCAAAGTTATACTTGGGTATTGGATACCGGCTGTGGGTTCTCACATATGTAATTCTATCCAGGGCCTAAGCAGAAGTAGAAAGATGAACAAAGAAAAAATAGCCCTACGCGTGGGGAATGGACCACAGATTGCTGCATTAGCTGTAGGGACTTATTGTTTAGTGTTGCCTATGGGCAAGTCCTAGTAATTTAGCAAATTGTTACTATGTTCTAGTTCTTGATTAGAAACATTATTTCTATTCCGTTGTTGGACAAAGAAGGTTTTGATATTATCTTTAAGAACAATGGTTGTTTTATTTATGATGATAATGTTTTGTTTAGAACTGGTAGATTAATTGATAGATTTTATATACTTGACTTGCATGAAAATATTTTTGCAAATTTAACAAACTAGTAAAAGAAAAAGAGATAATGTGAATTATTCTTTCATATGACATTGTAGACTTGATCATATTAATGAAACAAGACTAAACAAGTTGCATAAAAGAATGAACTTTTTAGAGCCATTTGATTATGAATCATATCCAACTTATGAATCTTGTCTCATAGGAAAGATGACTAAATCTCCATTTAGTAGACATGGAGAAAGAGTTATGTGACAACCCAAAAATTTATAATATTTATTAATAAAATCTTGAATGATTAAATAAAGGTTAAAGAATAAAACCTAGATTGGAAATAGAGGACTGATTAAAATTGTTTTTAGAAGAACCTATACAGTTTGATATTTGAAAGAATATAGAGATATTAAATATGAATGATAGAAGAATAAGAATTGAGTAGTAAATTTGTATTTTATTATATGTGATGAATATATGTATGTATATCTATTGCGCATGAATAAATTGTTATGAAACAATTTATATTACGAAGCGAAATCATTAGTTTAAGTATACAGAAATATTGTATACTTTAAATAAATGATACTAAAATAAATTCTAGCATTAAATTATTTTAATAAAGAGAGAATATTATTTTAATTGTAATATCTTATTTATTGAATAAATTTCCATTTGTATGGGAATATGAGTGAATATGTGTTATGTGAATTAAATAAGTTAGTTAATTTATTTAATTTAAGTGACTAAGAAATGAAAAGGAAAACCAAGAAATAAGTATATTAAACAATTTATCAATGCATGTATTGAACACTTTGTGACCTACATAGAATGAATATGTGAGGGAATGAATATAATAATTATTTATCAATGATGGTAAATATTTTGTGACTCATGTGATGTATGTATGAGATTAAATATATATATATATATATATATATATACATATATATATATATATATATTGTAAATATGTATATATATTTATTTATTTTATAAAGATAATTAAAAAGAAAGCCTTGTAACCTAATATTATATATTAGGTATGAGAATTAAATAACCTAAGGGATATATATTTATTGAAGATTTCTAGTCTTTAAAATATATACTAGTAAACTAACTAAATAATTAGGGTAATGTAAAATTTATGAGTTGGACCTATGTTTTTACATGACCCAAATAAATTAATTAGAGAGCCCAAACAATTAAATGTGAGCCCACAACTTAGGCCAACTTATGAGGGACTTTTAGGTCATTTGATTAAGCAAATTTGGCAAATAGATAAATCAAAAATTTGGATAAAAGGAGGGTGAAATACCCGGGTGGAATGGAGGGAGTATAAGGCACATGGAAATTTTTTTTTCTTCTTTAGTTGGTCACCAACTCCCTTATGTATCACTCCATAAATTAGCCTTCTCATTTGTTTAAGTATGCAAGCAACCTTGAGATGAGATAAGAGAGAGAATGAAAGATATGTAGGTAGATTTGCTAGATAACATATATACATATACATGTTATATGTATCAATGTTTCCAGACTTTAAATATGATACTTCTTTTTAGTTGCCAAAGTTTGGTTTATTTTCTAAAGTAACTATAGAGAGAGAAAGGAAAACAGAAAAGGAACCAAGAAGGGGGAAGGGCTGCCGTGCACTAAGAGAGGAGAAGGAGAGGAAATTTAGTTCATGCCTTCAAGGTTTATTACATATCTTGGTAGGAGAAGGAGATCATCCAACACAAAGGTTTAAAAGTTTTTTAAACTAAAACCCTAATTAGATCTATGATCATCTTTGTGGTTGTTTTGAAATAAATCATGACTTTATGATTTTGAACTCTAGAACACTTAATATACATGTTTTATAATGTATTATGTTTAGATCATGCCGTGTTGGGTGTTATTTTATTTGAAAACAAAACAAAAGAAAAACTAGTGGACTGCTGCCCCTAAATAGAAACTTCGGGATTAGCTAGATTGTTCAAAAAATTATGAGCTTTTAGAGTATTATAGTACACTGAATAAGCTTTCCATAGACTCCAGAACGGACTAATTCTGACTTCGGAGCAAAGAGTTATGACCATTCAAAGTAGTCGAGTCAAAACTATCTAACGAATTTGGAGCAGTCCCCTTGAATGAAATTTCTGGACAGATGTGTTCAGAATTTAGAAAAACGTCAGTAGGTAAAAGTTATAGTCCCGAAAGTTAGCTTCTCATGGACTCAAGAATCGCTCAAAAATATTTTGAAGCAAAAAAGTTATGACAGGTTTAGTGAGGGAGGGTAAAGTTGGGAAATGAAAACCCTAACTTTTCCCTACTTTGTTCATCTACCATTTGAAATCTATACATTCTTTTTGTGATCCGTCAAAGATTAATGTTAGATATGTAAGTTAGCTAATAAAACCAAGTGGTAGAACTCAAATATATTAAACGTGCAAGAAATGGTAACTGTTTTGGTGAAAGCAGTCTAGCTAAAGGAAAAAAGGATAATAAACTATTACAGGTTAGTTTCAAAAATGGGCATTTTCGTCCACTTTGGTTACTTTAAAAATTTTGACTTTTATTAGAACGTGTTATTTTAAAAGTGAATGAGAATAACTCTTTGTGTGCAACTCAGATAATTATAAATTTTTTACTGGAACTAGATGCTCATAACAGGAGCTTTCTGTGAAAATTTCGTAATTTTTGGACAAAGAAATAATTTATAATAAATAGTCCAAGTTTTGACTATTTTGGACTATTTAAAAATAGTAAATGAAATTAAAAAACCTCCAAAAAAAATATATGTTCATGAGGATATCATATACGGATCTTTCTCAGAAAAGAAAATTTTTTGGAGATATTTTGATATTTTTCATGCCTTTATTTAAGTTATGAATAAATGAAAAAACTAAGTTAAAGGAAGTTAAAAATTATGCAAATATGATTTTATTGATAAATGACCTTTAATATGATATGTTCAGATTTTATAAGGGTATTTTGGTCATTTTTAGTACAATGTTATGTGTATGACATTATATGTTTGTTAAGATAAAAGAAATAGTAATGAATAAACAATTAAATTAAATTGTTTATGAGTTTAATAAATGAGTAAGATGTTATTAAATGATGAATAATATTATAAGATGAGTAATATGTTATTAAACGATGAATAATATTAATAATTGATTAAAATATTATTATATGGTTAATAATATTAAGAAGTGATTTAAATGTTATTAAATAATTAATAATATTAGATAATGAGTTGAATATTATTAAATGATTAATAATATTAGACAAGAATTTTAAGATGATAATTAAGTGATTAAAATATTATCAAAGGACGATAATATTACTAATAAGTTAAGGAATTATCTAATGTTTTATTATGTGGCTAAATGTTAGACAATTTATTTTAAGAATAGTTGTATTATGAGTTAAGATATGATATACTGATTGAAAGATCAATCTTATAAATGATAGGTTTTTCATAAGAGATTAAATTAGATTGCGTAGCAGTAATCGACGGACAAGGTAAGTTCCTAACATTAAACTTCTTACGTTATTGCAAGTTTCATAACTTAATCTCGAGTTATTATGTTTTAAGCATGCTAGTGGTTTAATTATTGTCAATTATTCCACATCCATGATAATTATTGTTATTCGCACTTAGTGCAAGACTTATATGTTTATCGGGTATGAAAGGCTGATCACTTTCATTACCAAAGCATTTGTTCATGGTCACTGTTGGTCACTCAATATTATTGATTCAGTTATTCAAGTATTGAACTTCGATTCATACTCTTTCAAAATCATTATATATTGTTGAAAATTCGAAAGCTTATTCTTTCTTTCAATCATGATATATCTTTATTGTATTTAAACTTGCTGTGTAAAGTAGTTGCTCACTCTTGCTATATCATGATAATATTTTAGTTAAGACCGAGTATTCGAAGAAGGATAAAGTTAAAGGCAAAGTTGGAGAATAGTTCTATATGAACGTTTAACCAATACATTTATCTTATGTAAAATAATTATGTAAACCTTTTGAGTTATTAAGGTATGTATTGAGTTAAGGTTGTAGACCTTGGAAAATATTGTAGAATCATTTGAAAAAAACAATGTATGTTTATATATTCCGCGTTAGTTTATAGAATGTATATGAAGATGATGTATCGTGACGCACCAGGTCTGAGGTTTAAGGGACCCAAATTTGGGGGTGCTACAGGTTGGTATTAGAGCTAATAGGTTATAAACCTTAGGTAGAAGTACCTTAGGCTATAACCGTAGAGAGGAGGATCAGGAATAAACTCAAATAAAGTTTAAAGTGCTAAGAGATGAATTTGAGAAATTCATTATTAAGTAAAAAAAAAAGATAGATAAGTTTTGAGAATTAATATAGTAAGCTGAATTTGATAATTCAGTAGACTGAATTCGTTAATCAAACAAACTGTATTCGTTAATCCAACAGACTGAATTCGTTAATCCAACAAACTGTTTTTGTTAATCCAGCAAACTGTATTCATTAATCCAGTAAGCTAAATAATCATAATATAACATGATTAAAAGGAAATGTAAGAATATCGTAAAACAAAACGATCATGAGATAGAAAAGAATCGTAATATAACACGATTATAAGAAAGATCACAACGTGATCTGATTAAGACATGGAATGATAGAAAATTTGGGATTAGCTAAATTATTCAGAAAATTCTGGGCTTTTAAGGTATTATATTACACTGAATAAGCTTTCTATAGACTCCAGAACGGACTAATTCCGACTTCAGAGCAAAGAGTTATGACCATTCAAAGTAGCCGAGTCAAAACTGTCCAACGAATTCGGAGCAGTCCCCTTACATGAAATTTCTAGACTGATGTGTTCGGAATTTGGAAAAACATCAGTAAGTAAAATTTGTAGTCCCAGAAGTTATCTTCTCGTGGGCTTAAGAATCGCTCAAAAATATTTTGAAACAAAAAAGTTATGACAGTTTTAGTGAGGGAGGGTAAAGCTGGGAAATAAAAACTCTAACTTTTCCCTACTTTGCTCATCTACCATTTGAAATTTATACATTCTTTTTGCGATCCGTCAAAGAGAGATGTTAGATATGTAAGTTAGCTAATAAACCCAAGTAGTAGAACTCAAATATATTAACCGTGCAAGAAACGACAACTGTTTTGGTGAAAGCAGTCTACCTAAAGGAAAAAGGGATAATAAACTGTTACATGTCAGTTTCAAAAAGGGGCATTTTCGTCTACTTTGGTTACTTTAAAAATTCTAAAAAACTTTGATATGTTAATATGATATATTATGAACGTCTTGTCTAAAGATGGTATTTTGTTGATGTATTGAATGAGAGTTATGATTTTTACTAGAACGTGTTATTTTAAAGGTGAATGGAAATAACTCTTTGTGTGTAACTAAGAAAATTATAAAATGTTTACTAGAATTAGATATTCATAACAGGAGCTTGTTGTGAAAATTTCATAATTTTTGGACAAAAGAATAATTTATGATAAATAGTGCAAGTTTTGACTATTTTGGACCATTTAACAATAGTAAATGAAATTGAAAAATTACAGAAAAAAATATATATTCATGAGGATATCATATACTGATATTTCTCAGAATTTTTTTTTGGAGATGTTTTGGTATTTTTTATGCCTTTGTTTAAGTTATAAATAAATGAGAAAACTAAGTTAAAGGAAGTTTATGTAAATATAATTTTATTGACAAATGGCCTTTAATGTGATATGTTTAGATTTTATAAGGATATTTTGGTCATTTTTAGTAAAATGTTATGTGTATGACATTTTATGTTTGCTAAGATAAAAGAAATAGTAATGAATAAACAATTAAATTAAATTGTTTATGAGTTTAATAAATGAGTAAGATGTTATTAAATGATGAATAATATTATAAGATGAGTAATATATTATTAAATGATGAATAATATTAGTAATTGATTAAAATATTATTATATGGTTAATAATATTAAGAAGTGATTTAAATGTTATTAAATAATTAATAATATTAGATAATGAGTTGAATATTATTAAATGATTAATAATATTAGACGAGAATTTTAAGATGATAATTAAGTGATTAAAATATTATCAAAGGACGATAATATTACTAATAAGTTAAGGAATTATCTAATGTTTGATTATGTGGCTAAATGTTAGATAATTTATTTTAAGAATAGTTGTATTATGAGTTAAGATATGATATGCTGATTGAATGATCAATCTTATAAATGATAGGTCTTTTATAAGAGATTAAATTAGATTGCGTAGCAGTAATCGACAGACAAGGCAAGTTCCTAACCCTAAACTTCTTACGTTATTGCATGTTTCCTAACTCAAACTCGAGTTATTATGTTTCAAGCATGCTAGTGTTTTAATTATTGTCAATTATTCGACATCCATGATAATTATTATTATTCTCACTTAGTGCAAGTCTTATATGTTTATCGGGTATGAAAGGCGGATCACTTTCATTACCAAAGTATTTTTTCATGGTCATTGTTGGCCACTCAGTATTATTGATTCAGTTATTCAAATATTGAACTTCGATTCATACTCTTTCACAATCATGTTGAAAATTCGAAAGCTTAGTTTTTCTTTCAATCATGATATATCTTTATTGTATTTAAACTTGCTGAGTAAAGTAGTTGTTCACTCTTACTATATCATGATAATATTTTAGTTAAGACAAAGTGTTCGAAGAAGGATAAAGTCAAAGGCAAAGTTGGAGAATAGTTCCATATGAATGTTTAACCATTACATTTATCTTATGTAAAATGATTATGTAAACCTTTTGAGTTATTAAGGTATGTATTGAATTTAGGTTGTAGACCTTGGAAAATATTGTAGAATCATTTGAAATAAACAATATATGTTTATATATTCCGTGTAGTTTATATAATGTATATGAAGATAATGAATCGAGACGCACCAGTTCTGAGGTTTAAGAGACCCGGATTTGGGGGCGCTACAAGTTATATGGTTGTTAGAGTTTTACACACAGATGTGTATGGACCTATGACAACACATGCTAAAGGAGGGTATTCATATTTCATTACATTCACTGATGATTATTCGAGATTTGGATATGTGTATTTGATGAAATACAAGTCTGAATCATTTAAAATGTTCAAAGAATTCAAAAGTGAAGTAGAGAAACAAACTAGCAAGAATATTAAGATTCTTCAATCGGATTGAGGATGAGAATACTTAAGCAATGAGTTTTTAGATCATCTCAGAGATAATGGTATTCTCTCACAATGGACGCCTCCTGGTACGCCACAGTTGAATGGTGTATCTGAAAGGAGAAATCGTACCTTATTGAATATTGTGCGGCCCATGATGAGTTTTATCAATCTTCCAGTATCTTTCTGGGATTATGCCTTAGAATCAGCTGCATATCTACTAAATAAGGTACCTTCAAAATCCGTCCCTAAGATTCCATATGAGTTATGGACAGGGAGGAAATGTGACGCCCCCAAATTCAGGTACCTATACCTCAAATCTGGTGCTTTACTTACTAATCTCATACATCATACTATATAACTTACAGCGAAAATCTAAAAGAAATATTTATATTGATATAACATAAACATTCTTATCCCAAGTCTCGAAACCGTTAAATATTACAATCCAACTAAAAGATAACATTTCTAGTCTTAATACATAACAAAAACAACATTCAAATTAACATAGGACGAGACTACTCTACAGCTTTTCCCTTACCCTTATCCTTTCCGGAGCTACTACCACGTTCAATCTTAACTGAAATATTTGGGAAGCAAGTGTGAGCAACAAGTTTGCTCAGCAAGTATATCGCAATTAAAAATGAACAATAAGGGTAAGGTTCATAACTTATCAAAACAGTTCAAGGACTTGCATATGGATGTTGCCAACGAATTTTAATTCACTGATCTTATTCCAAATCTTATCACAGTAAAAAGATAAGTCACTAAGGACTGAAGAGTTCCTGAAGGATCCAAGGATTTCAAGGTTTTCCAATTAAAGAAATATCCAACACTGAGTAGCCACCATGACTTTGAACTTTTACTAAAATTACAAGAAATCCATTTGATAACCCAATAAATAAGTACAATAGGTGATCAGCCTAAAGTACCCTGGTGTTATGCATAAACCTTACTTGCTGTTCACGCACATGTCGGTTCCCCGACGTTAAATATTTTCCCCTTCTATGAGAGTTGTTCATCTCAGTAGATTATAAATGTTCGCACCAACTTAAAAGGTTTGGATAGCTTTCTATTTCATCAATATCAGTCTAGCCGATTCAAGTGGCATAAACATTCTTCTCAATATTTTCAAAGTTCGCAACAAGATACAAGAATTATCCACATACGATTATAACTTGCATCAAACTTCAGAGTTTAAACAGCGATCTTCATAGATTTGAATAACACAAGAATTATTCTGATAATCAATCTACTTGTACGATTAATAAGAGTACAAGTTGGATATGTGTTCAACATACACGGATTATAGTCTTTAGCTTTTCCATAAGAGGAAATTTGCACAACATTTAAGGTTGTATAAATTAAGAAAAACTTACTCGATATGATTATAAAGCAATAATCAGAAGCTTGCAACAACATACGAAAACTTGCGCAGTATATAAAGTTGTGTAAGTTAGGAACTTGTTTGGGCTGCTGCTACAATTTATCTACAATCTCTTTCTTTGAGCAACCTACAGTAGTAATAAGTCACCTTTGATTAATCATTGATAAAAATCAATAATGGACCTAATTGTGTGACTTATGCAGTCTGCTCTATGGTTCACTTAACCATCTGTTACTACCTATCGTTAACAGACTCGTTTATACATCTGTCTTGCGTGGTTCCTTAATATCCTTGTGATTGAATGGTCACATCAGTGACCTTCAATTTAGGACAGTGGCTGGGTTTGCTTTGGACAACCATCTTTTCATTCAAACACATTTTGGGTATGCATACACTTGTTTAAGTAAGGACTTGAGAATGACTCAACAGGTATGGAACAAGGTCTGCAATATTCAGTCAACTTATAGAAGTGTTCTACGATTCACCGGTCCACTCTACGGTCTGTCATGATCACTCTACGGTTGATGGGTCGCTGCCATGACCAGTGGAGTCACTCTACGATCAGTGGGGTGACTCTACGATTAATGGTGTCATGCTGTGATTAGTGGGTCACTTCTACAATTGGTGAGGTGACCCTAAGATCACTGGGGTCTTGCTGTAACATGGTAAAGTTACATTATAATCAGTTGACTTGGCTCAGTAGTGTACTGCAGTGACTCTATGATCACTGGCGAAGCTCTACGATTGTATAGAGTTACTCTACGATCGTGTAGAGTTACTCTACGATCGTGTAGAGTTACTCTACGATTAGCTCTATGACTGACCCAACCTATTCTATGATTGACTAGTGGAGCTGTACGATCGGGTAGAGTTTCTCTACGATCGTAGGGTTCACTCTACGGTTCGCTCTAGGACTGGTTAGGTCTACTCTACGATCAGAGTGAAATCACTCTACGATCACTGCCTGACTCGGCTGACTTACTCTACGGTTAGCAAATGAGCTCTATAATTGGAGTGAAGTCACTCTACGATGGTAGGGTTCACTCTTTGATTTGCTGGGGCTCAAGAGTACTCTTAGATTTCAGCTTAAGGAACATCCTTTGGCTGACTAATTAGAGCTATACCCCATTCATTTGAACAACTTAAAAAAAATATGATTTGGGTCTGACTTGGTTTACCAGTTAAGATACAAGGATTTGACAAGGAAGAATCATAAGGGGACTTGGGATGAAAATCAACTCAGGTCTGTCATATTACTGTAGGGCTCAAGGTTTGGGTTAGGCTCAACATCAGTTACTGGGACAGTGTATTGGTGATTTTGATATATGTTTGGGTTGGTTCGTTAATAAAATCATTATGAGTAACTCAGTTACATACTTTATTAGTTTTACTAGCGATTTGGTTACAAGTTCAACTGTCGTCATCTACGGTCTGCAGAAATAGTAAACACAGAGTCTTAGGCTCATTCAGACTACATGATTAACTTTTGATATTATCTGGGTAAGGTGACTAAGGCTATTAACATAACTTTAATTTAGGCCATTAACCGGTTAGGCACATATAACATGCAGCTTTCTGTACAACTACCCTGTGACTATGGAGTTTAATATTATTCTCGCACTGCAACAAATATACTTAACTTATGTATCTTTTGTACTCAATTCGAAAGGAAAACTAACTGGATAAACAAGAACTTGCTTAAGGCAAAAATGTTCTTGCCTCCTTGAAGCTTTGCCTACTCTTTCTTGCTCTCCGACTCTGTTTAACCTTCCGAACAGCACGAGCTCCCCTAGGATTTTCTTTTTCATCTATCAAACTCACTATACCTCTCTCTATTTTAGAACTAACAATCTCAGCAAGTTCTGCATGGCGTATCAAGGGTCTCTATTTATAGAGGAACTTTTACCCAGGCGCTGGTCTTTACCCAAGTCGTAGGACTGACATACAATAACCGTACCCGCTGGTTAAGAGTGATTAGGTGAAAAGTTTTACCAACTCACCCTCTAGCCATACCCAATAATCATCTAATTAGCTTTTTATCAAGCAAAGTAGGGGAATAGGCCATTGGCCTGATACGGCTGGTTGTACTAACAAGTTAGGATTAAAATATTAGGTTAATACATTGCATCGGTAACACAACATTCAGTCTACTAGGGCCAATTTCTAATTGGGCTAACCGACCACCCCGGTGACTAAAAAATGATACTGATATGAATCTAAGGCTTGCTAGGCTAAAGGATATATATATATATATATATATATATATATATATATATATATATATATATATATATATATATATATATATTCGGATCTTGGTTCCACCTGATTGGACTGGTATAAACACCAATAAGTATTAACAGCCCAATTTACAGCATAAGGTGTTTGGGATCATACTGTTAGGCTGCCACTTATAATACTCCCATTAGAATTATTCCAAATACACAATTATTGCCATTACACTTAATATCAGTCATCTATTGATTAAATAAACCTTCTTCTGCAATTTAAATTAAACGTTCCATTGACTCATCATGAATCATTATGCTATACAAGGCTCATTCTCCCAAGCTTAGTTAATTCATAACTTAAGCTTGTCACACATTAAAATTCATTTATAATGCTTTTCTTCGGATATCATGCATGATGCAACTTCATTGCATTGATTAACTTCATAGTCACACACCATACACATAATTGCACATAAACACATTCATAAAGAAAATATTCTTCACTTTTATTAATAATAATTCTTTTAAAAATCCTGGATATTACAAGAAACCTAGTCTTAAGCATGTTAATATTTGGGGTTATCCGACTTATGTGAAAAGATTTTAAAATGATAAGCTTGGGATAAGATCTGACAAGTGCAGATTTTTGGGATATCCTAAGAAAGTTTAGGGTATTATTTTTATAATTATACTGAGCAAAATGTGTTTGTTTCGAAACACGTTGCCTTCTTGGAAAATGAGTTTGTCCTTGAAGGGGCTAGTGGAAGGAAAATAGACCTTGAAGAAGTTCAAGAACCACAAACCACTACAGGTCAAATGGATGAACTTGTCCAAGTAGAGATACCTTCTGTACCACAACTGAATCGTAAATCTGGAAGAGTACCGAAGATACCTGAAAGATATGGATTCATCGATGATGATGAGGTACATATCATAGAGGAAGATGATCCAGTAACATAAGATGAGGCTATGAGTAAAAGAGACTTAGAGAAATGGCAAATGACCATGAAATCTGAAATGAACTCTATGTATGAGAACCAAGTATGGACTTTGGTTAACCCTTCGGAAGGTATAAAGCCTATAGGGTGTAAATGGGTCTTTAAGAGAAAGACTGGAGCAAATGGCAAGGTAGAGACCTATAAGGCCAGACTGGTGGCAAAAGGTTTCAAACAAAGGCAATGAGTTGACTATGATAAAACCTTCTCACTGGTAGCGATGGTCAAGTCCATTCGGATTTTTCTTGCGATTGCAGCTTACTATAACTACGAGATCTGATAAATGGACGTGAAAACAACCTTCCTCAATGGGAAGCTAGAAGAGGATGTATATATGATACAACTAGAGGGTTTTATCTCAAGCGATGGAGCAGATCGTGTCTGTAAGCTACAATGATCCATTTATGAATTAAAGCAAGCTTCTCAAAGATGGAACATTCATTTTGATGAGATAATCAAAGAGTTTGATTTTATCAAAAACGAAGATGACCAGTGTGTGTACAAGGTCAGTGGGAGCGCTGTAACATTCCTAGTACTATATGTTGATGATATACTACTGATAGGGAATGACATACCAATGCTACAATCAGTAAGGATATGGTTGCCTAAACACTTCTCCATGAAAGACTTGGGAGAAGTATCCTACATTTTAGGGATAAAGATCTATAGGAGTAGATATAAAAGGATGCTCGGCTTGACCCAAGGATCGTACATTGATTTGATGCTAAAGAAGTTTAACATGGAATACTCCAAGAGAGGTCTCATACCGATGAGCCATGAAGTGAATCTCTCAAAGAAATTGTTCCCAAAGACACCTGAAGAGAGAGATCGTATGAGTAAGATACCTTATGCTTCGGCAATAGGATCTATCATGTATGGAATGATATGTACGAGACTTGATATTGCTTATGCACTAAGTGTGACAAGTAGATATCAGTTAAATCCTGAAAAAGAACACTGCAAAGCGGTGAAAAATATCCTAAAGTACTTAAGAAGAACTAAGGATGTGTTTCTAGTGTATAGTGGGTCTAATTTAAAACTAGAGGGCTATATAGAGTCAAGTTTTCAAACTGACCATGATAACAATAAATCCGTTTTAGGGTATGTGTTTACCTTAAACGGTGGTGTAGTGAGTTGGAAAAGTTCCAAACAGCAAACAGTTGCTGATTCAGTGATAGAGGTAAAATACATAGCTACAAGTGAAGCTGCAAAGGAAGCTGTTTGGATGAAGAAGTTCATTACAGAACTTGGAGTGGTTCCTAGCATATAAGGACCAGTCCTAGTATATTGTGACAACACTGGGGCTATTGCACAAGCCGAGGAACCTAGGTCTCATCAGAAATCCAAACATGTGTTGCGACACTTTCATTTGATTAGAGACATCATTGAAAGATGAGATGTCACTTTAGAGCGAGTAAACTCTCAAAACAACATTGTAGATCCATTTACTAAAGCATTATCTCATTAGCAGTTTGATCGTCACTTAGAGAAGATGGGTATGAGATATCATGGCGATTGACTTTAGTGCAAGTGAAAGATTGAAAGTAGTATACCCCCAAGCCAATCATATTGGATGTGATAAGCATTTACGTTGTAATCTTGTTCATTTATTAATAAAAGAATTCATTTAATTAAAGGCATTCTTTATCTATGTTAATTGGTTTAATTAATAAATGTGATAAACCCATAGTTTTGGAGTAATACTTTTAGAATCATGAAGAGTTCATTCGAATGATATCTAAATTCTAGATAGCTCAAAGCTAAAATGTTCCTAATCATTGGCTCACTAATATGGGGTTACTGCTTTCGGATAGATTAGTACATACTATGTTTACTTTGTTGAAGAGGATAACTGATCTCATAATCATTTATGTGGAGACATCAAAGCAAGTATGTAAGTGCTTAATAGAATAAGTTCACTGAACGTGACTCCTTTAAAAGGAACCCTTTTTACTTGCATGTCAATAGGAGTTCTTAAAGTGATAGTAGTATAAGTGATCATTGGACTTGAGATCATCATAGTACCTTGTGTATTTTGAGTTATACTTTGTCATATTCCTTTACTCATTTAGTGTATAATATGCGACACCCCCAAATTCGGGTCTATACTGCCCAATTTGAGTTGTGAAAATCACACTACAAACACAAATTCTCCTATTTACATCTATTATAATGTCATACAAAATACGACAACACGCACACTTTAAGTTCTCAGTACAGTTATTGTACTGTATATAGTACGACAATATTCATTGTAACTCTCCCGAATCTAGACGATCGCCACTCGAACAAGGGTCGACGTTAACTCAACATCTTTCGTAACTTAACCAATGATCCAATAATCATATTGGTTGAATTAATCTATTACAGACTATAAAATTATAGATTTACTTAACTTCATCCCTGGATCTTAACTTGATCTCGATCTCGATCTCATTCTTTCTACAAGTATCAACTTGTAGTTCATTCGTATATATGGATAACACCATATATATATATATATATATATATATATATATATATATATCGAATTTTTTTTAACCTTATGATTTAAACATTCTATACTTCTAATACCCAAGGTTCACATCATTAATAATAGGATGGTTCTTGGGAATAGAGGAATCTTGCGATAAATGTTTGCATCTTTATCCGCGACAAGATTCCTTTTCTTTACAGAACATATCGTATTATTTAATACCTTCACTTGAATACATATCTTTATAGAGATATCTCTTTATGTTGATATTCCCTATCTATCTGAATTTCACAATATTAATAACACACTTGTACTTAGAACAGAGGAACTTTGCGATAAATTTGGTTTCTTCATCGGTGCTAGATCTCTGTTCTTACAACACTCACAATGTTATTCAATATCCTCATTCAGATTTATAGTTATTTATCAATATTGTATTAATGTTTTACTATCTATCTGAAGTTCAGAGTATCGGCATAACATGATCAGTCCATATTACCAATACCCTCACTCAGATTTATAGTTCTTTAACAATTCTAAGTTATATCTAAGTAAAGACATAACAACATTTGATGATAATAATAATATCATTTCATAATATTCGGTTACATGGTTTGCTTGTTCGTATTACAACAGTCATTATGACTTCACACAAATACAAGTAAATAAAACATAAAACCTAGTCTACGCTTCTTCTTTACATTCATGATCTTCTTATCATTCTTCATAACTGCAATTAAAGTTTTATTCGTAAGAATGAGCACTACGGCTCAACAAGTCTATCTAATAACATATAGATAGTTTATGCTTTCATATAAACTTTAACATGCTTGACTTGACATACCTTTCAGTTAACGATCATGTTAACTCATGCTCAATGATAGAACATAATCATATATGGCATAACATATCATTAAACACTTAACATTTAATCATCATATCCTACTTAACATCACATAAGGCTTTCATACATATAATTTCACATATCAACTATCACATATATACAAGCTTAGAAATAGTTGCACATAGGTTTAGGATAGAAACCTTGCCTTGATCGTAAACTAAACTTTTCCCGGTAAACGTTAAAAAGCCTATATAAAGAGTTTTCGCGTATCCGATTGTTAGATTATCGAATTTTACTTTTGAATAAGTGTTTTTATAATTTAACTAGACTATTTTTATTAGTGGTTATGCTTACAAAATTCTAAAACTCAAAAACTCATTTTTAAGGGGCTTTTCAAAAAGTGGACAACAAGGTAGGCAACCCAACCCCGACTCGGTTAAACGGCCATAACTTTTTCGTTTTAAAACATTTTTGAGTCATTCAAAATTCCACGCGTTCGTAGATTCTGTCTCTACAAATCATATTTATACCAAAATCCAAGATTCCTTACAAAACTGAACCCAAAATGGCTGTAAGGGGACTGTTCTAAAACTGTTTTATATTTCCTTGATCAAGTTGATAAAACATGATACCCCATGCATGAATTTGATAGGACAACATGTCCTAACACTTAATAATACTTCATAACATAAAAATAATAAAATAATAAACCTTCTTATATAAAGTTTTATGACTTTTTCTCAAGAACACACGAAGAATACGAAGAACGAAAAATCGTATATAGTAACGACTTATGTTCTTGAGCTTAAGGTTCTTATAGATGAAATAATTTGGGCATTATAATGGCTTACATGTGTGATTTATGATACTTTGAACTTGAAATAACATAAACTTAAATATATATAAGATTTGCTCAAGAACACATGAAGAAACACTGAGTTGGAAAACCGAACATGGTAACGACTTGTGTTCTTGAGATTTCTACTATACTATTATATAAAATTGAATATAACAACTACTTGCTCAAGAACTTATGAAGGACACGGAGAACAAAAATCGTACATGGCCACGACTTATGTTCTTGAGCTTATAAACTATAATATGAAAGAAAAATGAACATAATAACGACTAGGGATTTTACGTCTTATAGTTGCGAGCTTTAACTATTTCTTCACAATTACTAAAACTCACAAGAATCTCTTTCTAATTCTTGATTATAACCTTGAATATAAGAAATTTGCTTTGGAAATTGGTGAAGAACTAATGAACTTAAGCTCTCTATTTATAGGATTTCGTAAGTTAGAACTAATGAGCTTAAGCTATCTATCTTCCACTAGGCGACATCATGATGACATCATCTTTGTGTTTCTTTGAGGATGATGTCATGCTTACATTATGCTTGCATCATCTCTTCTCTGATTGGTCGACTCAAGTTCACATGGATTAGTTTTATTTAGTTAGGTTGTAACTTAGTTTGGATCCTAGTTTGGTCACATCAACTTAGTTACACATAACCTAGTTTGATTACAACTAGTTACCTTTCAACTTAGTTTATTTTTAAGTCTTCCGGTTTGATTGACCTTTACTGATTTAAAAGTCTGACATTACTGAGTTTTGTTCCGTATAAATACTATTCTGTGAAGTGAAAAGTCCAACAGACTTGGCACGTTTTTCGGTGAATAATGTTTTTGACGAGTATTTCTCAGAATATGGTTAATCGATCAAAAAGTCAAAAAAATATTTCTTTTCATCTTTTCCCTATTTCGTCTTATTACCGTGAATACTAATTTGCACGTTTTTTGAGAAAAATATTTATCCATTATTACGTGATTTCACTTCGTATTACCGGTAGATCTTGAAACAGAAAGTCAAAACGACATACTCGTTTCACTCTCGGAAGCTTTTTGCGTTTTTTTGCAGAAAAACTTTTATTGACTATTATGTGTCTATACACTGTATAAATGATAAGCCTTGAAACGGAATGTCAAAAAGGCAAACACATCTCTCTAGGGAGCTTAGCTTCTTATTGCACGCTTCCCCGTGTTAATAGTACTTTTCTTTCTTAGAAAAACATTTATTTTTCTAATAATTGTTTAAGTTGGATTCTTAAAACGAAACATATAAACAAACGTTATTGAACATTCCATAACACATTTAACATGTAATTCAATCTTTATATATATTCACATAAAGTTGAATTGATAAGTTCTAAAAAGTTCAGGTCATCACATTCATACCCAAATTATTACAATGATGTATAAAATACGGCAACACACAATTTTAGTCCTCAGTACAATTATTGCTAAATTATTTTATAACTTGATGAAGACAACCACTAACTCGAACTATCACTTCATTCCCCTATTATCCCTGCTAGTCTCAGCTACATGCTCATTTTCTGAAAGTAATTGTGAAGCAAAAGAGTGAGCACAAATAGTCTAGTAAAGAATATCATGACTAAGATAAATAAATTATCAATAGACTTCAACAGTAATAAATCAGATATTTAGAACATATGGTAGATGGTATAAGTTTTCAACAAATAACTACAACAGAATGAACAATCCATTAGAAGAGTCAAATAGATCATAATGTCTGCTATATTCTCCAATTGAAAAATTTAACATCAATATTTTATCCTTGTAACACCAATCAATAGTTCCTGTTTGCACCCAAGCCAAATAGATCTTTCACCACCTGTCTTTGCCTATAACATCGAAGATCATGATTATACCAATTCACAGTTCCTGTTCATAATCATGCCAATCTACAGTTCCTAGTCATAATCATGCCGATCAATTCATCTTTGCACTTAGGCCAAAGATATTCAATTGTAACACCAATGGTCATGATCATGCCAATCAACAATTTATCTTTGCACCTAGGTCAAAGATATTCAACTGTAATACCAATGGTCATGATCATGCCAATCAATAATTCATCTTTTCACCACGTGTCTTTGCCACACAGGCAAAAGACACTCAACAATAATACTGTCTTTGCACCCAAACCAAAGACATTCTTAACAACTTAGTTTTGATAATTAGTACAAATCAGAATGGACATAAATAATCAGAATAACAAGATAAAGAATAAACATTAGTGATTTTCAATTTATTTTATGTAGAGTCTAAATTGTCAACACGAGATCTAGAAATCGATTTGAGTTCTTGATAAAATATAGAATTCAAGAAAATATAAGGTTCACATTTCAAATATTACGATTAAAATTTAATAGTAAGATTCAGGTAAAAATATTAGATGAAGCACAAACTATTAAATATATTTTAATCATTTTCAAGAATTTTCACCATTTAATGATAATGCTGGAGAAACAAATAATAATATCTTACCATAATATAGAGTATGAAAGAAAATGATATCCCTTACCCTAGTAGGAGACTAGATATTGCAATATTGTAATAGAATAATTTTGTGTTTTTGGTGTGTGCTTGCTTCTTGGATATTCCTCTTCTTCTTCTTCCTCTCCTGTGACACCCCCAAATTCAGGTACCAATACCTCGAATTTGGTGCTCACGATAAAGTACATCCATACACCTCTAAACAACATAAATCAACTAATGCGGAATAAATAAACATATGTTGTTCATTACAAAAGGTTTACTACGGTCCCAAGGTCTATAACCTTAAATAAATACATCGCAGAATACATTAATAATACAAAACTATTCCGCGATTATATAATGGGATAGTACATATAACTATTCCTTAAGCTTTCCTTTGCCTTTGCCCCTTTGGAACTCTCCGACTTAACTTCAATAGGTTCATGATATAGCAAGGGTGAGCAACTACTTTGCTCAACAAGTTTAAAATGAATAAAGAAGATATATCATGAATGAATGAGAATAATAGCCGCATAGATTAACAATTTATGAACATCGATGAAATAGCTGAAATGACATAATCAAAGTTCAAATGAAACAATGAATGATGATTATTTACTGCTGAGTGGTCTAATAAACCATGAACGTTTGGCCAAAGAGTCAATCATTCAACTAACTCTTTTAAAACCTGGCCCCATCAGTTGTACTCGAGGGGATCAGCCTCTCGTACACCATATATATGCATAACATTTAACTTTGACTTCATCGAATAACCGACACATTATAATCCCCTAATAAGGGTTGCTCTCTCAGTCCAAGAATCCGTACCAACTATTGGTTTGGATAGCTTTTAAAATAATAACCTGTACATGTCTAGCCGAAACAAATGGCGTAGACTATTTCCTTAAACAGTTCATGAATGAAGAACTTACACGTTTCACAGTCCAACAACAGATAATGAATTCAAATGCATAGCTACGAATATCAATAATTATCTTGGAGGTGGAGAAATTGACAATAATTAATCCACTAATATGATTTAAAAGTAATAACTCCATTTGAGTCATTAAACTTGTAACAATATACAACACCTGTATAAAATATGAAACTTGCTCAAATATAATTCGAGTAAGGGTAGGGAAACTTGCCCAACACAAGGGTTAGACAAGCGTTATGAAACTTGCCTGATGCGCTACTACAATATTATAACACACGCTTCTTAATATCCTACACATGTAAATACATATTCATATAACAATTAGTCACATAAAGGTTAAGTTTAAAATGGACATCGCATCATTAAAACACACTGATTGCCACTACGACTACCCAGTCGGGGGTCTCGCTCCCCGGTGAGCGAGTGGCTGCCCAGCTCGCCGGTGAGCTGGCGGGGGTCTAAGGGGACAACGCCTCCTGGAAGCCAAACGTAAGTTGTAACCAGGTTAATCAATTTCGCCTTAAGACAACACCACTTTGGTTGACACTTATATAAAATTAAGTAATCAAGATTTAACAAGATATAACTAACTTGTCTAATCATTTGGTACGAAATTATAAGTTTTGGTCTTGTTAGAAAAACTCACTGGGTTCGACCCGACCCGACCCGGTCTGACTGACCCGACCTGGGCCAGACACGGCACTGGCGCTGCAGCGCCAAGCCTTAGGACTGGACCTCACGCTGCGGCATGAGTCCCGTGTTTTCCCCCTAACAGGCTTCACGCTGCGGCGTGAAGCTTAGTACTTGGGCTCGTCACTGCGACGTGAGTCCTGTCCCTTCCGTGGCAGTCTTGACGCTGTGGCGTAGAGCTTAGTAATAGGGAGCGACGCTGCTGCGTGAGTCCCTACTCATTTCTCCATCTTGCCCCTCGCTGCGGCATGAGCTATAGGGCTTATGAGTGACGCTACGACGTCACTCTCCAGTAGCCGGATTCTGGGTTTATTCCCAGTTCGTGACTCCGACCTCCGGTCACTCCAACCTCTATAACTCCTTTAATACATAAGAAAATTGGTCCATTTCGGACTCTATGGACTCTTAACTTATGGGGCTACAATATATCAAAAATTTAGAAGCACCCATAAGCATTAACACGATCAATTTATGAGCCAAAGTACAAAATAAAAACTCTATTTTCGTGTTCTTGGTGTTCTTCACCAAAATCAACATCAAATCTTTGTTTTAACTCCTTTTAACTCCGTTCCAACTGGGTTATGAAGATAACCCATGGAACTACAATATTACTACAATAATTAACCCAAACAATTACACAATCAAGGCTTTACAGTCCTCTAAATCGTTCGAATAGTCATTTTGTCCAAAAAGTCCAATGTTTCATCCTTTAAGCCAAGGTTCGGATCATTCATTGATTTTGTTCCACTTTGAGGTTATTAATAGCTTACAAGATATTTTGGTAACAATAAAAATAGACCACAACCAACAATTTCAACAACAATTGCAAGAATTGCTCAAACCCAATGGTTTGAGCTCTAGAACACTTAAAGCTCGAAAATTCAATTAAAACTCAAATGGAATGGATTTTTGTTGATGGATTACCTCTATAAATCTCTTCTAGGTGCTAAGAAAATTGCTAGGCTTTGATTTGGGTCCTTAATTCTCGCCTGGCTCCTCTTCTTCCTCCATCCGTGCGTTTCCCCTTCTTCTCCCCTGTTCTCCTTGCTTCTTTATTCTTCTTTTGTGTTCTTCTTCTTCTTTCTGCTGAGCTCTTTCTCTCTCTCTCTCTGCAGTAATTTGGAAGGGGTTAGGAGTTGAATGAGGAGCTGATGGGATTGGAAGAGAGAAATGGAATGGGGCTAAGCGTGACTTCGGGAGGAATGGAGGTTGTAGCCTCTTAAGCTCCTTGAAAATAAAATCAAGAAGGAATGTTCAGCATTTTGGAACTCAATGCAATTTTGCCTCACAAAAATTTGGCTGGTCCGACCACTCCCTCCATGCCCTCATTTGATTGGTCCAAAGGGTTCGGTTAGTTCCCTCTTGGAGTAATAAGTCAAAATAAATACCCAAATACACCAAAATTATATCCGAATACTCCCACTTTTGTACTAAAACTGGTAAATAACTCTACCCAAAATTAAAATGGGTATTACCATAAATATTGGGATGTGTAGAAATAATTATTATGGGATTTGTCTATTTATTCGGAACACCCACATTATACATTTCGGATACGGATAAAATCACGTATCAGCTCAAATAAAATTTCTAACGTTTGGAAAAATACTGACATAATTATTATACACCAACAATACTGACAACCATATTGTTTTTAGGAAAGAGGAGGCCTTCCGTAGAAATGATGCGCAATTAGACAACCCCTTTTTCTCGTCAGAACTCTCTAAATATTGTCAATAATGCTAATTGGTCTAATAATATCATATCAAATAATATGAGTTACTATGTCGTGATAATTATTGAATCAATAATATGAATTACTGTGCAGCTGTTACTGTAACAATTATTGAGTTAAAATACTATGTAATTGCTATTATAACAATTATTGAATCAATAATATGAAATATTGTGCAATATCATGTGGTACTGTGGAATGTCGTGTGCTACTGTAGATTACCGCGTGCTACTGTGGAATAACACGTGCTGCTGTTCTTTTATTACCGGGTATTTCAACAGTTAACGATAAAAGTTTTACCAATAATTTTTATTAGAAATGTTATTTCTGTCATTTTTGGTATGTCGTTGTGGGCCCACCAATGATTGATTATTTCGGCACTGTCGTACTTTACCTAATCCCTGACAGAATAAATATTCTTTGACAGAACGAATATTCTTTGACAAAATGATGAAAGTAGTATGCACACAAGCCAATCATATTTGATATGATGTAGCATATACTTTGTAATTTTATTCATTTATTAATAAAGGAATTGATTTTCTCAAAAGGCATTTTATTTTATCTACATGGTGCTGTTATATTAAATGTGATAAACCCATAGTTTTGAGCAATGCTTTTAGAATCATGATGGTGATCATGCTAATGAGATCTAAATTCAAGATAGCTCACAAACTAAAATTGTTCCTAATCGTTGGATTACTAAATTGGGGATTAGTGAATCCGGATAGATTAGTACATACGTTGCTTGCTCTTAGGAAGAGGATGATTGATCTCATAATCATTTGTGTGGAGACACTAAAGCAAGTATGTAGGTGCTTATTGGAGAATAAGTTCACTGAACGTGGCTCGCTAAGGAATACCTAATGGAGTTTTACTCGCCTGTCAATAGGAATTCCTCTAGTGACAGTAGTACAAGTGATCCTTGGACTTGAGATCATCATAGTATCTTGTGTATGATGAGTTATACTTTGACATGTCACTTAAGACCTTGTGGGTATATCAAAGGGTATGATTGGGTATAATTAGTTGTACATGGAGATAGGTGAATGATCAACAAAGAATCTACCTCGTCTAGTAAAAGATGTGAATGTCCTATGTGATTCGATAAATGATAACTCAGTAATCCTTGGCCAAGGCAGAATGAAATTAGAAAGGAGTTTCTAATTTGCATTAATTAGAGTTGTGCATTTGGGAATCGAAATACATATAATTAAATAAAATAAGACTTGACAGTAAATCCATGTCTTATATTTAATTGGGACATTGTATGGTAGAAGGATTGAATTGTACGGTAACTATTTACTCAAAGGTTCTTTTGTGATTAATGTTGAAATCTATATTATCTGGAAAGTCGTTGATCGCTAAGGGGGATTACCCTTATTGTAGAATAAATATTATTTATTTAAATGAATTAAATAGTTTTAATTTATTTATTTAAATAAGATTAGAAACTGTTCTAATTGATTTATTCACAACCGGTTTAATATGGAGAACCTAAAGGGTCACACCGCAAAAGGAAAATATTTATTTAAGAAGTAAATGACCATAATTGTAATAATAAGTTTAAGTGTATTTAATTTACTCTATGGAGATAGAATAAATTAAATAGCTTAATTTTTGTTATTTAATATTTTGGAAATATTAAATATAAATTAATAAGAGGAGTCTTATTATTATTATTACTTTTATTATTATTTAATTCCTAATAGGGATTGGGAATTAATTAATAGAAGTACTCTCCCATGGATTCCTAATTGGATTAGGAGCATTATTAATTAAAGGAGTTTAATTATAATACAAACCCTAATCCTAAATAGTTTAGGGAAGGGTTATTCCTACATCTATAAATAAGAGGGGTCTTATCATAGATTGGGGTTACAGACTCTTGCATTAGATTGTGGAGAGTACTTACAATTTCTATAGAGATAGAAACTAGGGTTTTTGCCAAATACCCAACTTCTTGAATACTTGTTCTTCCTTGGTGGATCACCTCTAGAGGCCAAACACTTGGGTGGCTAACGTTAATTAAAGGAAGGAATCACACCGTAGCATTCGAGGAGAACACGAAGGACTAGGAGTTGAACTTGTACCCGAGGAAGCTTTGTTCTACGAGGGTATAATTTCTTATTCTCTTTCTCTTTCGTTTATAATCGTTAATTGAGCACATTGATCGATCATGGTGATGGTTTGTATAAAATTTTAAAAACCGTTTTATCGCGCTTCCGCTCTATTTATGTAATTTGATTGAATGCTCGCGTTATATACAAACCTAACAGTGGTATCAGAGCCTAATCATGTGCTAATTTTCGATCTTGATGATTCCATGTATGAATTGATATGCGATACGATCGGATTTTGGGCTGAAGAAATTTTTTTCTGAATCTGCGTCGTGGCGCGGCCGCGCCGCTTCCAGTTCATTCTGGAGCGCGGCCGCGACCTAACCCAGAAAATGTTTTTGGGGGTGCAGCGCGGCCGCACTGCTCCTAGTTCAAAATGGAGCGCGACCGCGCTGGTGTCCAAACTTTGAATTTTTTTTTGTTTTTCTCAATTAAAATAAATTGTTTATTTAATTGATAAAAGTTTAAAATAAAAGAGTTTATTTTATCTGGAATAGGATTTCAGATTACTAAAATTGAAGGAGTTTAATTTGGATTTGGTTTTTGAATAAATAAAAGAGTTTATTTTGTTTTAAAACTAAATATTAGCAAAACTTTTGCCCATTAATTGATATCAATGCATATATGGAATGGTTTTAGTATTCATGGGATGAATGTTATTTATTGATACATATAGAGATATGTATGATAATAAATAGGGATAATTATGGACTATTGACCAATGTGTGATTGGATTTATTTTAGTGGATGCTTGAATGTATGGGTTTTATAAATGGGGTCTGCGTACCTCGTCTTCTCTAATTTTTTTTCTTAATGTAAATTCTATCTCCCTCCTATGTACTTCCTCTTGACTGCTGATCAAGGTTTCTATTTATTGTAAATAGTTTCTGTAATAGGACTAATTAGAATTAATTTTGAAGAATTAGAGACAAAGGAGCAAGGAGCGTGTCGACGCCGGGTTTCGGCTTTCTAGTCTCTTTAGTCTTTTCCATTTTTAGCCTTTTGATTTAGATGACGTTTGGAAAAGGTCGGCATTGATGTCGACGGGGTTTTGAAAGATCGCTTTTATGATGAGCCAATTAACCAGAGTCGCCAGTTGGTATATTTGAAATGGATGTACCAACTCATCCGAGTTTTCGTTTTTTATAAATCGCTGGCTCATGTGTGACTCTGAATTAATTAGTCTGCGAATCGAGATTCATAGAGTTCGGGGGCTTGCTTAAGTGAGGGGAAGGTGTTAGGCACCCCTCGACTTCCGTGAAACACAGTTACCGCAATCTTGATGCTTTTCTATCCTTTAATTCATGAATGTGTATGTGTGTGCGGGTGTGTGTGTGTGCCTATGTGAATGTTGTGGGGAATTTGTATGAAAGAGTCATTTGGATTTTAGGGAAAATCGTGCTTTAATTTTTGAGAACGCTTCGGAATGTCTTTCGATTTATACGAGAAAGCTTTATTCTTTTATGAGAAAGGTTTGATTTTAATTGTCCGAAACTATGAGGTTTTCGTTAAGTGTCGTTTTGGCAAAATAAGAATTTTAAACCTTCGTCTAAATAGGAATCGAGATCTATACGTTGCTTTCATAAAATGATGGGCAATTTCTAGAACCTCTTTCACCCTATGCACAAAGATTTAATAAAATGTTACTTATTTGCAAAATCATTTTGTGTGATATTTGAAAACGATTTTTCTTTAGCTTTCTCGTTAGATATGAATCGACATTTCATTAACGTTTCTCAAATTTTAAACCTTGTGATTCTAATATCCTACTTTGATTTATTTTATGAAAATCTTATCATTTAGCTTTGAAATCAATTTCGTGTCATAAATCAAATCAAGCATAAACACGCGTCGGGTTTATTCATGGGCATGTAAGCCATCAAAATATCCCCGAACGCCAACAATCACAAATTTCACTATTTCGGGGCCTTAAACACGATTCTCGCCTTAGCGTCGTTTTAAGGCCCAATGGTTACACACTACAAAACAAGCCTCTTGAATCTATTAACATATACCAAACGTCCATCATCGGATTTGAACCACGGGGTCGCTTTCCTAGGCTCACAACCACGATTGCTACACACTCACAAATTGAATACTCAATTATAACAACGTAGATTGCCTAACACATCCTACAAATACACTCAATTAAATTACGCCTAATATACATCCATAAACAAACTAGAAATATCACCAACTAGATATCATCGGATTATTAGGAAGAATTTTGTTCCAATGGAACCCTCACCAATAATCCCTAATCCATGATTACTCAATAATATTCTTGAAAATTTCAATTAAATTTAGCCAAATAACATGATAGAAGTTGCAAAAATAATGAGATTTTCACCTTGCAAATGATACCAAAATTGTGTAGAAACTTGTGTATTGAGGGAAATATGAGATGTATATGATATAATCTAACAACAAAGGAAATTTCTCTCTTTTTCTCTCAATTGTTGCAAGAATTTTTTGCTATTTCTCTCTATTTCCGAGCTAAAACTGCTGCTGATTTCTTCTTCTTCCGCAAAACTGCCCAACCTCCTGTATGCTGCCTGCTGCCGAGCTTAAATAGGCTGGCCAAAGCCAGCCGCAGATCTATCTGCGGCTGGCCGCCGATGGTTCTGCGGCTGGCCAGCTGGCACGCCTCCCATCGCACTCAGCTGCTGAGTGCTGATTTCCCGGTTTTCGTGCTGGCGCACCCCACTTGGCCGCAGATCTATCCGCGGCTGGCGGGCTTGACTTTCTCGATTTTCGTGCCACGCCTCGATTTTCGCACCGCAACGTCGGTTTTCGCTGACAGGCTCGTATTCCGCAGTCCGGGAACTTCCGGGAGACGTGCCACCTCATTCGAAAATGCCTGCCTCGGACGGTCATGCTGTCATGTCGACTTGGGCTGCCCAAATCATTGCGGCGTTGCCGGGCGCTCGCCCTTGTGCCCGCTCCTTTGCTTCCGCAAGCCGGTTCAATTGTCGATTTCGCCCTCCTGTCATGGTTAGTAGAAGGAAACGCAAAATTTGGGTGTCTACAGCTGCCCCTCTTTATCATGTTTATGAAATGATAAATGAAATGAACAGGATAAAGAATAGACACTCGATGCATGAATGACAGTGTGTAAGAATGGACAATGCATACATGATGCCTCACACATATAGCTTATGATGCAACATAAGATGCAATGCATGCAAGACATTCGTAAGAGTGTCAATGTATCAACCCCTTGACCGTGTTCGTTAGTCTTTGGGTTTACTCCTTCAATCTGTCGTCTCGTTCGGGGCCGGGTATCGTCGCCGGTCACCCATCGCGTAACCCCCGGTTATCGTCGCCGGTCGGTCCTCTGTCGGAGCCGGTTATCGTCGCCGGTCATCCATCTCGTGATCGCCGGTTATCGTCGCCGGTCGATCGTCATGTCGGGGCCGGGTATCGTCGCCGGTCACCCATCTCGTAACCTCCGGTTATCGTCGCCGGTCGGTTATCTTGTCGGAGCCGGTTATCGTCGCCGGTCATCCATCTCGTGATCGCCGGTTATCGTCGCCGGTCGATCGTCATGTCGGGGCCGGGTATCGTCGCGCCGGTCACCCATCTCGTAACCTCCGGTTATCGTCGCCGGTCGGTTATCTTGTCGGAGCCGGTTATCGTCGCCGGACATCCATCTCGTGATCGCCGGTTATCGTCGCCGGTCGATCGTCATGTCGGGGCCGGGTATCGTCGCCGGTCACCCATCTCGTAAACTTTTCACTTCAACACGTCAAATGGCTTCAAGGGAGCAAGGTGGGACCCACCAGGGCCAGCCGCAGATGGATCTGCGGCCAGCCGCAGATGGATCTGCGGCCAGCCGCAGATACATCTGCGGCCATGATCGGGCCTTAAATCCAACGCGGCTCCTCCAGATCTGTCACTTTCAACTTGTAATCCAAAGAGCTTCTCTCGATTTTTCTTGTTCGCAAGGGCTTTTTGTCGATTTTTTCAACTTTCCTGCAAAAACTGTTCCGGTAGGATTGATCTACACGCTACAGGTAACACTTTTGACCGGTCACTTTTCAATTTCGTCAATGTTTTGCTATACATTAGACTATTTGCATGTTTAGAGATAAAATGTAATGCTTTACAATGCTATGTAATGTACCATCATATATACATGCTATGTATCAACTATGTGAGTCCTATTTTATGTTAATGAGGCGGTCCCCACATACTGTTATTCCTTTTCTGCAATAAAACTCATGCATTACATGCTGTAATTACATATATGAATGCAATTTAGATCTGTTTGAGGCTTTGATTGATGGAAAACACTTTTGGCTTATGCGTGGGTTTTCCAATTTTAAAACGGAACTCTGCCGTTTTTTTTTTTTTTTTTTTTTTTTTTTTTTTTTTTTTTTAACCATGCATCATGTTGCATTAATCATATGATGAGGCTAGAAATTTAGAAATGTTCATTACATAATTTTAAAAGGAAACTTACCTTCTTCCTCGCCCGTTCTATTCCAGCTATGGATCGTGATGCGCCCAGTAGCTCCTCCGCCTCTCGGACTTCGGGTGTTCGCCGTCGTAGGGCTGCACCCACTCCTGTTCCTCCTCGGACCCGTCAGGCTCGTCGTTTGACGGAAGCTGTTATTCGTCCTGGTCCTCCGGACGTTGAGGAGGCTGTTCCTCCGGAGGTCGCGGCAGAGGGGCCATCTTCCAGCACACCGGCTCCATCTACTCATCAGGCTCCTTCTGGCGCCTCTGTGCAGATACCCGATCTTTTGGGTCGGGATCTCAGTCGTCACCCCTCGGCATCTCTCGTGGCTAACGAGGTATATTTCAGCTCTATTCTGATTTCATTCTCAATTTCTCCATTCTCCTTTTATCCGGATTGACCCCTTGGTGATTGCCCCAGGTACCCGAGTTTACCCAGCCGAGGGGTAACTGGTTCAACATATATTCCCTTTACGCGGCCCTGCACATTGATTATCGGGCGATGGTGGACTCTTGGGGCTTCCGACATTTCTTCACTATCATCCCCCGCCAGTGCCCCTGGGGTTATATGAGGGCTTTATCCGAGCGATGGTTCCACCAGACGCAAGAGTCTCTCTTCATCTCCTCGACTGCGAGGTCGTGTTGACCCCATGGGACTGGAGGTACATTACCGGCATTGAGTTTACCGGGTCCCGCGTCCCCTTGGATCTTGATATCACTCCTGTGGAGGTTCGAGCTTTGCTGGGCTTCGCTGCTGAGGACCGGGTCTTTAAGGCCCCGCAGTATCCGATCTGGTGCCTTGGCAGTCGATGCAGTCGGGGGTCTCTATGCGCTGCCTATTCCAGCAGATCAGGGCACCAGGGACATTCTGCTACGACGCCTGTTCCTGACCATCATGAGGGGTTGTTTTCTGGGGGAACAACTCCTCCACCATTCATTTCAGCGTCGTAGGAGCGGTCAGAGACGTGGACCGCATCGGTGACTATGACTGGGGGGTCATTCACCTTTGCCTATTTCCTCCATGGCATGCGTCTACGCTCAGAGGGACAGACTGATGCCTGGCTCGGCTTCTACCACTTTCTGCTGGTGAGTCCCTTCCTCCTCTCTATTACTGTATTTCTTTTCTTTTCATCCTTTTCTGTATTTGATAGTGACTCATGCCTTGCCTTGTTTCTATTCACAGTTCTGGGCTTACGAGCGGCTGCCATGTCTGAGGCCTCTCACTACTCTGGGCCCGGATACCTATCCTCGGGGTCGGCGATGGCATCATAGTACTCTGGAGGAGGTCCCCGTGTCGGGCAGCTTTGCACATTGTCGTATTCAGCTGGAGTTGATCACGGCTGCCGACGTCGTCTGGATTCCCTACCTCTCCGAGCATCTGACTGCGGGGTTTGCTGGCGGGTATCCTTCCGGCCCAGAGTTCGAGCTTTCCACCCGTCGCCTCACTTTGCAGAGCGTTGGAGGCTGGGTGATGTATATGGGAGAGCGCGCATTCAGGTGCGTCACTGGGGAGATCCGCATCCCGCACTCCCTTTCTTTCACTACTTTCTGGCCGCTGGATTCTCAGCCTTCAGAGATCATGCTTGCCGGGGAGGACGGTCGGATGCTTTCCACGGGTCCCACTACGAGTGATGCATTCCGTACATGGTGGGTGCCCCGTACCATCGGTCCTCAGACTCGGGCCACTTTCTTCCTTGGAGATATGGTTCCAGGCTCAGTGACGATGACCGACTGGGCTGCCTGTGTTCGGACTCCCAACCCACGCTGAGCAGATCGCCGCATTGACACGTCAGGTAGATCAGTTATCGCTGTTTATTCGGGGGTTGGGCCGGGCCCCGGAGGAGGCTTACACCTACGATCCTGACGGTGCAGGTTATGATGCAGGCCCGAGTTCATCTGATGCCACAGCGCATCCCTACATCCCTGATATGAACTTTGGTCCTCCGAGCTCGACGACTCCAGGGGATCAGTTCGAGGATCCTGCTTTCATAGATGATACTGATTTTATTTAGACCAGGATAGGATAGGGTCTTTTGTATCAGCACCTGCTTAGATTTCTTTTTTCATTTATGCACTATGTACATGAACTCATTTATTTATTTATGCACAGTTTTTCTTTTTCATTTTTATGGGATTCACCTGGTTTATTATTAACTGTATGATGCATGCTCTTTTATTTATGGATAGAGAATGACCCCTGTACAGTCTTTTTGATACTATTTTTTTTTTTCACAGATGTCGTCCTCGGATGCCGTGGTTCGTTTGGATTCCATTCCTCCCACAGGGTCGATTGGCAGCCTCTTCCGCTGGTTGGACAGTTTACTGCCGGCAGACAGGATTATCGCAGATGGTCTTTTGGGACATTCTTGGTCCTTACTGACCTTTCAGGTGCCAGCGGGTTTTGTGGATGGTCTTCTGAGCCATTGGGCCCCTGCCCGTCAGGTGTTTAGGTTTGGGACAGTAGAGCTGACCCCCACCCTTGAGGAGTATGCTCGCTTCACCGGCCTGCCATTGGATGGTCCCTGTGCTAGGGTTACTGTTGGTTCCATGCGCCGTCAATTCTTGACTTTTACCGGTTTGCGGAGGGCTGTCTTATTACCGGTAATCACATCAGACCATATGGTTCCTCTTCAGTTCTTGATTGACCGATTTGGCTCACCTGACAGTTTCCGTCTTTTCCTCGGTGATTTTTCCGTGTCCGAGGAGCGCTGGGATGCCTTGAGAGTGGGCGTTCTGATGGCCTGTGTCATCTCAGTTTTGTATTTGCCTGCAGGATCCGATCATTTGGACATGCGGATTGTTGCGGCCGTTAGGGCCCTTCAGGAGGATTACACCATTCTCCCCATGGTATTGGCGGATACCTACATGTCGGCCACATATTGCCAGTCCTTCCGAGGGAGATTCTTCAGAGGGAGTTCGACCTTGTTGTACATATGGTTCATGAGTCATCTTAGCCCCATCGGCCATTTCCGTCGCCAAGGGTTTTGCTTCAGCCATGACATCACCACGCAGTTTTCGCTTCGTCCCGCGAGTTGTATTGATGTGGCCTCCTGGACATCATTTTTGTCTATCATTGAGGACCCCTTTCATCTATTGGTTTACTCGGGCTATTGATCCTTCATGAGCTTCTTGACTCATGTGCCTGGCATGGATTTCATTCCCATTGCTGGGTTAAGGGGCGTGACGACCTATCATCCCCTGGCGGTTATGGGGCAGTTTGATCAGACACAGGATTTACACCCCTTCGCGGTGCAGCCGCATACCGATTCCTTATATCATCCTGTACAGAGAGGGATCTATTGCAGGTATACGAGCTTTGGGATCGCAGGATCTTTGCCGAATATAGTGCGAGCTGTCACATCCAGACATTTGCCTACGTACAGTGGTTGCGTGGAGACCTGGATTCGGCTAGTTTGAGTCGGACTGGGGCCTTTGATGTCTCTGGAGTGATTTTCGCAGAAGATACCACAGACCATTCCATTTCAGCCGATTCTGCCCCGAGTCGGGTCGCTGAGGATTCTCGACTCCGCCTGGCCCTGATTACTACTGAAGCCGAGAGGGATGCCGCCCTTGCCGAGAGAGATGAGGCCATTCGGGCTAGAGATGCTGCCATTGCTGATAGGGAGACCATTGTATTTCAGACCAGGGCAGTGGTAGATGCTCATTTTGGGACTATCAGCCGAGCTACTGCTTTACTGGATCGTATTGATATGATGGGGCAGCAGATTGCAGGAGATGCTGATGCTTCAGATCTATCCACCACCCTATCCATCCTGCTTCAGCTAGTTTCAGATTTGTAGATTATTTTATTTCCTGCATAGACTATGTTGGTTTCATCAGTTATTGAAAGAGAAATCTTGTAATAAAACGACTTATATATATAGACATGCATTTGAATTTAGTCATTTTCCCCCCTTTTGTCGTATCATTGCCACCCATTGGATCATCATTTTATCCAACTGACCATGATTTTGACATTTCGCCTTCTTTCTTTCCTCAAGACCTGATGGAGATTTGACAGATATTGCCGCACACCTTTGATTTCGTCGGATTGAATCTCAGATTTTGGATAACTGTTTGGGTTGGATCAGGGTATGTATTCTGGGATGAAACTGGTTAGGCAGTTGGTTTCGGGAAGGTTTTGAGGGTGTAGGAAGGTTTTATCTGGCTATCGAAAATTGGTTTTGGTTTGGGAAAGGATTATTTTTAAAGGATCGGACCGCGCCATGATGGCTGCCTACGTACCCCCACAAGTTGGAAGATCAGGTCCTACGTAGTTCGCTGTCAGGGGAAAAAGGAACTGATGATTTAAGCGTAGAACCGCTTCACCGAGTCAGAGTTTAGGGGTTGTGGAAATACCTCACCATCCATTTCTTGCAATATGAGGGCCCCTCCGGATAGTACATTCTTGATCACAAATGGCCCTTCCCAGTTCGGGGCAAACTTCTCCTTGGCCTCGTCTTGACAAGGCATGACTCTTTTCAACACCAAATCGTTTTCCTTGAACTTCCGAAGTCTTATCTTTTTATCGTACGATCGAGAGATCCTCTGTTGATATAGCTGACCATGCCAAATGGCAGCCACTCTCCTTTCATCAATCAGGGCCAATTGGTCATATCGACTTTGCATCCAATCCTCTTTCGCTTATCTGAGCGTCGATCACTATTCTGAGGGACGCCATCTCAACCTCGACTGGTAGAACAGCCTCCATTCCATACACCAAAGCGTAAGGGGTTGCCCCTGTAGAAGTACGCGTTGATGTTCGGTATGCCAGCAAGGTGAGGGGTAACAGATCTGGCCATCCCCCGATGATTAGCAGACATTTTTGCCATGATCTTCTTGATGTTCTTATTGGCCGCCTCCACTGCCCCATTCATTTTGGGACGGTAAATGACGGAATTGAGGTGCTTAATGTTGAAACTGGTCACACAGTCCCTTCATGAGGGCGTTGTTTAAATTCTTGGCATTGTCGGAGACCACAACCTCAGGTTGCCCATATCGGCAAATGACATTATTCCTGATGAAGTTGACGATGACCTCCTGAGTTACTTTGGGGAAAGAAGCTGCCTCTACCCACTTGGTGAAATAATCGATCATGACGAAAATGAATCGGTGCCCGTTGCTCGCTTTGGGCTCTATTGGTCCGATTACATCCATTCCCCACATCGAAAATGGCCACGGGGAGGTCATACAGTGCAGTTCATTGGGAGGCGTATGGATCACATTACCGTGCGCCTGACATTGATAACATCGTTTGACATGATCATCGCAATCAGCCTTCAGCGTTAACCAATAATACCCTGTCCTCAAGATCTTTTTGGCCAACATCGGTCCACTCATATGGGGCCCACACACTCCACCGTGTACTTCATTCATAATCTTTCGGGCCTGTGTTTCATCTACGCACTGCAACAGTCCCAACCCGGCATCCCTCTTGTAAAGTGAATCGCCACTCAGGTAAAACTTCATCGCCATCTTTTGAATTCTCATCCTTTCAGTCCGATTTGCCTGATCGGGAAGGGATCTGTCTCTCAGATATTCCCTTATGTCGTGATACCAGGGCTGCCTTGTCAACACCACCTCGTTTGATAACACTGCCACATTTTCCTCATATGCCGGGGCATTCTGTACGGTGATCTCAATCTGTGGACTGTCCCTACTCTTGATCACGTGGATTAAGGAAGCCAAAGTCGCCAGTGCATCGGCAAAATCATTTCGTCCCCGAGGAATATGGCGGAAGGCGATATCTTCGAACTCTTGCATAAGCTGGGTGACACAACGATGGTATGGAAGTAACCGAAGCTCCTTAGTGTTGTATACCCCGATTGTTTGTCTGATTACCAACTCTGAATCCCCGAACACCGCTAGTCTTTTTACTCCCATGTCACGGGCCAATCGGAGTCCCAAGATACACCCCTCGTATTCAGCGGTGTTGTTCGAATTGCTGAAACGAAGTTTAGTGGCCACGGGGTATTGTTCTCCGGTGATAGAGACTAAGACCGCTCCGGCTCCTGCCCCCCCTCGGCATTCATGGCACCATCAAAATACAGCTTCCAGAATTGTCCCTCGTCATCACATTTTTCGCGCGATACCCAAAATATATCCTCGCCCGGGAGAGGAGTTTTCTAACGGCTCCATCCCTCCTGCCGGGGCTTCTGCCAACTGATCTGCAATTCCCTGCCCTTTCATGGCCTTCTGGGTCACGTACACCATGTCAAACTGTTGTAAAATTAACTGCCATCTTGATAGTCGACAATTCAGCATGGGCCTTTCGAAAATATATTTCAGGGGATCCATTCTCGATATCAGGTACGTTGTATGCCCATGGAGGTAGTGCTGTAATCTCCCTGCAGCCCAGGCCAGAGCACAACAGGTCTTCTCAATGGGAGTGTAATTCTGCTCACATTGGCTAAATCTTTTGCTGAGGTAATAGATGGCCTGCTCTTTTCCCGCCTCATTTTTCTGTCCCAACATACATCCCATCGCGATGGCATTTACCGATATATACATAAACAGAGGAATCCCATCCTTCGGGGGTACCAGCACTGGTGCTTCAGTCAACTGCTTTTTAATGGTCTGAAAAGCCTTCTGACATTGCTCATTCCATTCTTGGGAAGCACCCTTTCTTAACAATTTAAAAATCGGCTCACATGTAGTCGTCAAGTGAGATATAAAACGGCTGATGAAGTTTATTCTCCCCAGGAATCCCCTTATCTCCTTCTCTGTGCGAGGTGCTGGCATATCCACAATGGCCTTAATCTTTGCTGGGTCCAACTCAATGCCCCGATCACTAACCAGGAAACCCAAGAGCTTGCCCGATTGTACTCCGAAAGCACACTTGGCTGGATTGAGTTTCAAATTATACTTCCTGAGCCGATCGAATAGCTTTTTGAGATGAGTTATATGATCGGACTCTACCTTCGATTTCACAATAATGTCATCCACGTAGACTTCTATCTCCTTGTGCATCATATCGTGGAACAAGGCCATCATGGCTCTCTGATAAGTAGCCCCTGCATTTGTGAGCCCGAAAGCCAGTCGTCTGTAGCAGAAAGTGCCCCAGGGGGTGATGAATGCGGTCTTTTCCCGATCTTCCTCCGCCACCATTATCTGATGATATCCTGCGAAGCAATCCACAAAAGAGTACATTTCGTACTGGGCTGTGTTATCCACCAGGATGTGTATGAAAGGCACCGGGAAGTTATCTTTGAGACTGGCCTTGTTTAGATCTCTGTAGTCTACACATACCCTCACCTTTCCTCCAGGCTTAGCTACTGGGACGAACATTGGATAGCCATTCCGGGTAAGTAGATACCATAATGATTCCCGCCCTGAACTGCTTGATGATCTCTTCCTTCACCTTTAAACTCCACTCCGGTTTCAACTTCCTCAGTTTCTGCTTGAACAGGCCTGAAACCCTCCTTGATGGGTAATCGGTGTACCACAATGTCGGTGGACAAGCCAATCATATCCTCGTGCGACCAGGCAAAGACATCCTCATATTGTCTTAGTAACTCAATTATTTCTGCTTTTTGGCTGGGGTTAAGGTCTGTCCCTATCTTGAGTTCTTTTGGATGGTCAGGGGTTCCGATATCTATAGTGATGGTTTGGTCCAAATTGGGTTTGGGTTTATCCTCGACCCATCCTTTGATCTCATCAGGTGCGTCGTCGTAATCTGTCTCGTCTTGTTCAATGCCCATTAAATCGAATTCCAGCTCAATGTCAAAATCATAATCATCATTCAAATTTGAAAGACCATTTGTTAGGCAAGGATTACTCAAATTGGTACACCTGACATGAAACAAAATACTTGTCATATATAAATCATTTTTTTCACGATGATCGCATTTTCAAATAACAAGAAGAAACGACATAATGATGCAGAATTAAAACAACAACAAAAATAAACTTCTTCATTCCCCCATCATCTGGGGTCAATCACCCTGACGTCGAGTTTTTACCCCTGTTTGGATATCACGGGTTTCTGGGTCCAATTGTCGATGGTCAGGTCAGATGAAATGCGCCGGATAAAGGAGGACCTCACATCGGACACCTCCCCGATGATTACGGATACGTCGCCTGAATCCTTCTCCATATCTTTTCCAGGAATAATCAGCCCTGCCCAATCGATGACAGGCACAACTTGTTGGGCTCCCGGTGGCGCGATAACATTCGTCCCCTCCTTACTGCTTGTTGACTGTCCGGGGATGTAGCATTTGGTTTCAAACTCCTTTGCGACCTCCTGCAGGAAACTTTCCCTCCGGGCCGACTCACTATGTGTGAGGGTTAATTCTTCATTCCCTGCCCCAATCACAGGTCCGCTGATCCCCTGCTCATTGTCGGCTCTGGTCAATGGACTGCCAACTAGTCGAATCGGAGTCGCACCCCGACGGTGTCCCCGTACTGCGCCCACATGGTATCCCAATCCTGCCTTGCCTATCTGCTGTGGTAGGTGGATGGGCTCGGTGATTCCCTGACTGCTTTTCCCTAGTCCCTGTCCAGGTTGGAAGTTCATTTTAATCATTTCCCTTGCCACAAAGGTGAGTTCCGGAGAGACCCTTGGTTTCACAGCTGGAGCTCCCAGGCATCTATAATGGGGAGTGCTAATCTCTAGTGCTTGAAAGCTGGCAGGGGCCGCTGACTCATCCACATTGATTACTGGTAGGCCACTCCTGAGAGGAGAAGGGTCATCACATTCGGCCGAGATTGTTACCAGATTCCCATCGATGATCAACTTGATTTGTTGGTGGAGCGTGGAGGGAACTGCCCCGGCCATGTGTATCCACGGCCTCCCTAACAGCAGGTTGTAGCTTGCCGTGATATCCAGGACTTGGAAGGAGATATCAAACGTACAGGGTCCTATCTCCACTGGCAATTCTATCTCTCCGATGGTGTCCCTCCGGGATCCGTCAAAAGCCCGAACCACCACATGACTGGCCCGCAGGCGCTTGGGACTGATGTTCATTTTCTTCAGCGTACTGAGAGGACATATATTCAATGCCGATCCCCCGTCGATCAGTACCCCATTCATGACATATCCTGAGGAGATTACCGCGATGTGTAGCGGTTTTCGGTGCCCCCCTTCCCTCTTTGGGAATGTCCTCATCCGTAAAGGATATTGCAATCGGTTTCCAATAAGTGGCCTATCATCTGGCCGAAACCCTCCTTACTAATTTCTTTGGACACAAATGCCTCCTCCAGAACCTTCATCAGGGTTTTGCAATGCTCACTGGATGACAACACCAAGTCCATGACTGACGTTAGGGTTGATTCCTCATTTAAAACCTGGATCCCCCTCATTTCCGGGTGATCCATCCTTTTCAAAAAACTCTATGGCCCTTTCCTCGGAAAACCTCTTCATTTTTTCTCTTTTGGCTCTCAAGGACTCGCCCGGGAAGATATAAGGGGTTCCCCTTGGTCGTCACGGAAGCACAACTGGCCGCTTCCTCTGGTATTCCCCCATAATTCCAGGGTACAGTCTTCAGACTACTGATAGGGAGTTGTGGCCTTGCAGCAAAAATGATGGGCCTCGGAGCTGTCAACTTGATAGGTCCCTCTATGTTTATTCGTACTTACCCCTATCAACTTGATGGGCGTTACCCTCGCACTCCCATGGTCATGTATCACATTTATCATCTTCTCAATTTTCTGCACATATTTCAACCTTGGCGGCCCCCCAGCCTCACTTGCCTCCGTCACATTGACTCCCCCCCCATCATGTCTTGGCAGGGGATTTGCCTTAACATTCGGGGAGTCCGGTTGCTCCACCATAATTTCCCCGTTGTCGATCATGTTCTGAATTATATGTTTCAATGTCCAACAATCTTGTGTATCGTGACCCGGGGAACCCGAGTGATAGGCGCACCGCCTGCTTGGATCAAATCTCCTTCCCTTCGGGTCACTTGGGGGAGCCAAATTGATTATCTTCTTTTGGGCCACTAATACCGCTAATACTCGTTCAAGCGGCTCCCCGAGCGGGGTGAACACTCGGTTTTGCGAGGCCTCATATCTTCTTCGCCCCTCTGTCCTTTGATCTGTGAAGTTTGGCTGACGGGATGGCCCTCCCCTCTGTACCTGAACCGGAAGATGGCTTTCTGCTTTTCTGGATGTCCCTTGTAGGATGAGGGAGACATCCTCTTCCTTTTTCTTTTGGACTCTCCGGGAAGTGCTGCCATAGTTTCCATTCTGTATTTGCTCGGGCAGCAGTTTCTAAAGCAGTAAGGTCCCGGATTTTACCCGATTTCAACCCCATGTCTACCATCTCTCCATGTTTAATCATTTCCGCAAAAGGTCTTCCAATTCCCGAGATGACCCTCTCATAATATGGTGCCTCCTGGATGTCTACAAAGGTCATCACCATCTCTGATTCGTTCATTGGGGGGGTTACCTGTGCGGCCATGCCCCTCCATCGTTGGGCATATTCCCTGAAGGACTCCCTAGGCTGTTTCTTAACCTTTGTCATTTGGTACCTGTCAGGGGCCATCTGGGCCTGAAAGCTGTATTGGGTCAAGAAGGTATGGGCCAATTCCTCCCAGTTGTGGATTCGGGCGCTGTCGAGGCGGGCATACCATATTCTTGCCTCCCCTGTTAAGCTTTTCTGAAATAGCTGCATTCTTAACCCCTCGTCCTCGGCATAAGACCCGAGTTCTCCAATGTAGATTTTCAAGTGTGTATAGGGTCTCCCTTTCCATTGTATTTTTCAAACTCGGGAACTTTGAACTTTTCTGGATATCTGGCCCCGGGGAAAACACATAAATCCGAGTAATTAACCCTGCCCAGGGATCCTATGCCCTTTAGAGATTGGATGGTTTCCTCCATGTGTTTCATTTTTCTCCGAAGGTCGTCATTATCCCCCTCTTCTGGGATAGTAATCACTGTCCTGCTAGGTATGGGAACGGGCTTTGGGATGACTGGCTCGTCCTTGAGTCGGGGTTGGTCCTCTTTAAGCAAGTTTGTACCATTTTTAGGAGGACTCGGATCATCCCCTGGTGGTGGAGTATTATGCGATCCCTGGTTTACCGGATCCTGTCTGATTAAGAATTGTTCCTTTAACATTGTGGCCATTTCCATCATCTGTCTTTTAAAATCATCAAACTCCTCCCGAGATATGGGAATTATGGTTAGGAAGATCAGCCATTTCAGCTGTAGAGACCTGGGCTTTCTTAGACTGGCGAACGGGTTTGAGGAGCAATCCTGCAGAGACAACGGTTCGAAGTTTAGTCCCGGGGAGATGCAAAAATGGATGCATGCTAAAAACTGTAAATTTTTTTTGTGTTTTTGGGGTTCTTTAATCTTTCCCTGCAAAAGAGAAAGTTAGTAGTCCTTTAGTGCCATAACCAATGCTAAACATGCTTTATTATGCTCCCCCAACTATTCCCTGCAATTCACAGCGGTTAGTAATCTCTTTCGACATAGAAAAGGGATGTATGAATAATGAATGAGATCATGACATTTAGACATATAAACGTAAAAAGGCATGAAGAGACCTTTTCCTGCGTTGGGTTATTCTGAGGATGACCTATCCTAGGGTTACTCTCACGGGCTTTTCGGCATGAAGGTTCCCAAATCTTCGCAATCTACTCGTTTGAGCCCTTTCGATTGGAGCGGATTTGAGTGGTGCGTTTCCTGAGCCATCTCCGGGGAGCAGCCCCATCGAGTCCAGTAATAAGCAACCGACAGGTTCGCCTCAGGAGGAGGTACTCTCTCAACATACATTCACATTCATCGTCCTCACCGTATGCAAATGATTTCTTTAAAGTAAAGCCATTCCATTCAATCATTCATTCATTGGACAACAACACACATTCGCACAACAAAAGTAAAAAATCAAAATATCGCACAACACACACATTTTATGAATTTTAAAGGATAGGACAGCATCAAGATTTGAACGCGGCTTAAGCCCTCTAATCTCCCCAGCAGAGTCGCCAGCTGTCGACGCCGGGTTTCGGCTTTCTAGTCTCTTTAGTCTTTTCCATTTTTAGCCTTTTGATTTAGATGACGTTTGGAAAAGGTCGGCATTGATGTCGACGGGGTTTTGAAAGATCGCTTTTATGATGAGCCAATTAACCAGAGTCGCCAGTTGGTATATTTGAAATGGATGTACCAACTCATCCGAGTTTTCGTTTTTTATAAATCGCTGGCTCATGTGTGACTCCGAATTAATTAGTCTGCGAATCGAGATTCATAGAGTTCGGGGGCTTGCTTAAGTGAGGGGAAGGTGTTAGGCACCCCTCGACTTCCGTGAAACACAGTTACCGCAATCTTGATGCTTTTCTATCCTTTAATTCATGAATGTGTATGTGTGTGCGGGTGTGTGTGTGTGTGTGCCTATGTGAATATTGTGGGGAATTTGTATGAAAGAGTCATTTGGATTTTAGGGAAAATCGTGCTTTAATTTTTTGAGAACGCTTCGGAATGTCTTTCGATTTATACGAGAAAGCTTTATTCTTTATGAGAAAGGTTTGATTTTAATTGTCCGAAACTATGAGGTTTTCGTTAAGTGTCGTTTTGGCAAAATAAGAATTTTAAACCTTCGTCTAAATAGGAATCGAGATCTATACGTTGCTTTCATAAAATGATGGGCAATTTCTAGAACCTCTTTCACCCTATGCACAAAGATTTAATAAAATGTTACTTATTTGCAAAATCATTTTGTGTGATATTTGAAAACGATTTTTCTTTAGCTTTCTCGTTAGATATGAATCGACATTTCATTAACGTTTCTCAAATTTTAACCTTGTGATTCTAATATCCTACTTTGATTTATTTTATGAAAATCTTATCATTTAGCTTTGAAATCAATTTCGTGTCATAAATCAAATCAAGCATAAACACGCGTCGGGTTTATTCATGGGCATGTAAGCCATCAAAATATCCCCGAACGCCAACAATCACAAATTTCACTATTTCGGGGCCTTAAACACGATTCTCGCCTTAGCGTCGTTTTAAGGCCCAATGGTTACACACTACAAAACAAGCCTCTTGAATCTATTACATATACCAAACGTTCCATCATCGGATTTGAACCACGGGGTCGCTTTCCTAGGCTCACAACCACGATTGCTACACACTCACAAATTGAATACTCAATTATAACAACGTAGATTGCCTAACACATCCTACAAATACACTCAATTAAATTACGCCTAATATACATCCATAAACAAACTAGAAATTTCACCAACTAGATATCATCGGATTATTAGGAAGAATTTTGTTCCAATGGAACCCTCACCAATAATCCCTAATCCATGATTACTCAATAATATTCTTGAAAATTTCAATTAAATTTAGCCAAATAACATGATAGAAGTTGCAAAAATAATGAGATTTTCACCTTGCAAATGATACCAAAATTGTGTAGAAACTTGTGTATTGAGGGAAATATGAGATGTATATGATATAATCTAACAACAAAGGAAATTTCTCTCTTTTTCTCTCAATTGTTGCAAGAATTTTTTGCTATTTCTCTCTATTTCCGAGCTAAAACTGCTGCTGATTTCTTCTTCTTCCGCAAAACTGCCCAACCTCCTGTATGCTGCCTGCTGCTGCCGAGCTTAAATAGGCTGGCCAAAGCCAGCCGCAGATCTATCTGCGGCTGGCCGCAGATGGATCTGCGGCTGGCCAGCTGGCACGCCTCCCATCGCACTCAGCTGCTGAGTGCTGATTTCCCGGTTTTCGTGCTGGCGCACCCACTTGGCCGCAGATCTATCCGCGGCTGGCGGGCTTGACTTTCTCGATTTTCGTGCCACGCCTCGATTTTCGCACCGCAACGTCGGTTTTCGCTGACAGGCTCGTATTCCGCAGTCCGGGAACTTCCGGGAGACGTGCCACCTCATTCGGAAATGCCTGCCTCGGACGGTCATGCTGTCATGTCGACTTGGGCTGCCCAAATCATTGCGGCGTTGCCGGGCGCTCGCCCTTGTGCCCGCTCCTTTGCTTCCGCAAGCCGGTTCAATTGTCGATTTCGCCCTCCTGTCATGGTTAGTAGAAGGAAACGCAAAATTTGGGTGTCTACAGAGCGCTTGAAGACCCGTTTGTAATGGAGCCCGGGTTTAAATGTAATAGTTATATTTAAATTTAATTCTTGCACCCTAGGTTTGACCTTTTGGTTCACTTGGTGGCTCTAGTGAACCAAACTAGAATAAAAGTCCATAATCAATCCGGGTAGAATATAGTATTCTATATGTGCATGTTTACTATATATATATTATATATTATACAACATGCTTCGCATGTTAAATAATATGACGCGTATTTTATATATATATGTGCATGCGCGCTAAACAAGATGAGACTAATAATAACAAACCCCTCAAAGTAATATATTAAGTCCTAAGCGTTCAAAGATATTTGGAATATCGAACGTCGCCTTCTAGCATGGTAAAACAATAGTGTATTAAATATTTAATATGAGTTTGTTGTGTCACCACAAGGCAAGTATTAAATATTTAAGATGTTGCTTTATCACATTTGATGCTTATAAATAGACTGAACGATGTTGTTTTGTTGTGTCACCACAAGGACAGTATTTTTCTTTCGAATATATGGAAGTGCTAGGTTGGACTTAACTTGGATAATTTTGATTCGGATATGTCACCACTTGATCAAAATAATCTAAGAGGAAAAATACAAGGAGTTACATAGTGATGTAATTGACAATAGTTGTCTACCTATTTATTTATATATCGTTTGTTGTGTCACCACAAGGCTATATACATTTGAAATGGGGTCCTTAATCTCACTAGCAAAACTTTAATTAGATTTGTCGAACTATATATTGAGGGTAATATAGTTTGATGAAAATAGTGGGAGATACCAATTTAAATAAAGACCTAATTTATTTTGGTAATTAATTAAATGAATGAATGCTAAAATGTTGTCTATTTCACATGCAGAATTTAAAAATGTCAAACTCACTATCACTGCGTAGCATACTTGATGCTAACAAATTGACTGGACCAAATTACACAGACTGGTTAAGGAATATGAGAATTATTCTCACTGTTGAAAAGATTTCTTATGTCCTAAATTCGCCAGTCCCTGCAAGTGTTGCAGAAACAGCCTCTGAGGAAGAGATTGCTACTTTTAGAAAGTGGCAAGATGATGCAATCTTGGCTCAATGCATTATGCTCGCATCCATGAGTAACGAGCTTCAGCGTCAGCATGAAACTATGGATGCTCCTACTATATTGTTGCACCTCAAAGAGTTGTATGGTGAGCAAAGTAGGACTGCTAGATATCAGATATCTAAGGAGCTCTTCCGATCTCGTATGACCGAGGGCATTGCTATTGAGACTCATGTCCTTAAGTTGATCAATCTGATTGAATAACTTGGACAGCTTGGGTTTGTGATGGATGGGAAGTTAAGCCAAGATTTGATCTTGCAGTCACTCTCGGACACCTTCTCACAATTTGTTGTGAATTTTCACATGAATAAGTTGGACGTCAGTTTGCCTGAGTTACTTAACATGCTGAAAACTGCTGAAGGTCACTTCTCATCCAACAAGAACCAAGTCTTACTAGTGGATGATTCTTCCAAGAAAAGGAAGAGGCCCAAGGTATCTTCTGAAAAAAAGAAAAACAAGAAGGCTAAGGGCAAGGCGAAGAGGAAGGATAAAAAGAAACCTGATCCAGATAGCAAAGGAATTTGCTACCATTTCAATAAGCTGGGACACTGGAAGAGGAACTGCAAGGAGTACCTTGCGGACCAAAAGAGGCTTGGAGAAGTTTCGACTTCCGATCTAGGTTTGTTCATGATTGAAATTAATTTTTCTGAAAGTCAAAATTCTACTTGGGTATTGGATACCGGCTGTAGTAGTTCTCACATATGTAATAATATGCAGGGACTAAGCAGAAGTAGGAAGCTGAACAAGGATGAAGTCGTCCTACGAGTGGGAAATGGAGCAAAGGTTGCTGCATTAGCTGTAGGGACTTATCGTTTAGCACTGCCTTCGGGCAAGTTCATTAGTTTAAATAATTGTTATTATGTTCCGACACTCATTATAAACATTATTTCAATTTCTGTATTGGATATGAATGGTTTTGATATTATAATAAAGAACAACAGTTGTTCTATTTATAATAAAAATGTTTTATATGGTGTTGGGAACTTACTGAATGGACTATACATACTTGACTTGCATGAAAATATACTTCAAATTGAACAAACTAAGAAAAGAAAAAGAGATGATGTTAATTATACCTTTATGTGGCACTGTAGACTTGGTCATATCAATGAAACAAGATTATCCAAGTTGCATAAAGATGGGCTTTTAGAGCTATCTGATTACGGATCATATCCAACTTGCGAATCTTGTCTCATGGGTAAAATGACTAAATCTCCTTTTACTAGAAAAGGAGAAAGAGTTACAGAGTTGTTAGCATTGGTACACACAGACGTATGTTGACCTATGACAACGAATGCACGAGGAGGGTATTCTTATTTTATTACTTTCACTGATGATCATTCTAGATTTGGATATGTGTATTTAATGAAATACAAATCTGAATCGTTTGAAAAGTTCAAAGAATTCAGAAGTGAAGTAGAGAAGCAAACTGGTAAGAGTATTAAGATTCTTCGATCGGATCGAGGAGGGGAATACTTAACCAATGAGTTTCTCAATTGTCTCAAAGAAAATGGTATAATCTCATAATGGACTCCACTAGGGACGCCACAGTTGAATGGTGTATCTGAAAGGAGAAATCGAACATTGTTGGACATGGTTCATTCCATGATGAGTTTTACCGACCTCCCAGTATCCTTCTGGGGTTATGCCCTAGAATCGGTTGCATACCTACTTAACAAGGTACCTACCAAATCCGTCCCAAAGACCCCATATGAGATATAGACAGGGAGGAAACCAAATCTTAAGCATGTTAAGACTTGGGGTTGTCCAGCTTATGTCAAAAGGTTTGAGCAAGATAAGTTGAAGACTAGATCCGACAAGTGTAGATTTGTGGGATACCCTAAAGAAACATCAGGGTATTATTTCTATCACCCGACTGATCAAAAGGTGTTTGTTGCGAAACACGCTGCCTTCTTGGAAAAGGAGTTTATCCTTGAAGGGGTCAGTGGGAGTAAGATATATCTTGAAGAAGTTCAAGAACCACAAAATACTACGGATCAAAGTCAGGTACCTGACCAAGTAGAAGAACCTACTGTACCACTACCTATTCGTAAATCTGGAAGAGTACCGAAGATACCTGAGAGGTATGGATTCATCATAGAGGATGATGATGAGGTACACATCATAGAATATGATGATCCATTGACTTACGAAGAGGCTATGAGTAGTGAAGACTCAGAGAAATGGTTAGAAGCCATGAAATCCGAGATGGACTCCATGTATGAAAACCAAGTATGGACTTTGGTTTCACCACCTGAGGGCATTAAGCCTATTGGGTGTAAATGGGTCTTTAAGAGAAAGACTGGAGTGGACGGCAAGGTAGAGACCTATAAGGCCCGACTGGTTACAAAAAGTTTCAAACAAAGACAAGGAGTTGACTATGATGAAACCTTCTCACCAGTAGCTATGCTCAAGTCCATTCGGATTTTGCTTGCGATTACAGCTTATTATGACTACGAGATCTAGCAAATGGACGTGAAAACGGCCTTCCTGAATGGAGAGCTTGAGGAGAATGTATATATGATACAGCCAAAGGGTTTTGTTTCAACGGTTGGAACAAACCAAGTCTGTAAGCTACAACAATCCATTTATGGGTTGAAGCAAGCTTCTCGAAGATGGAACATCCGTTTTGATGAGATAATCAAAAGGTTTGATTTTATCAAAAATGAGGATGAACCTTGTGTGTACAAGAAGGTTAGTGGGAGCGCTGTTTCATTCCTTGTATTATATGTTGATGACATATTACTGATAGGGAATGATGTTCCTATGCTACAGTCGATCAAAATTTGGTTATCTAAACACTTCTCCATGAAGGACTTGGGTGAGGCATCCTATATTTTGGGGATAAAGATCTATAGAGATAGATCTAAAAGGATGCCAGGCTTGACCCAAGGAAAGTACATTGATTCGATGCTAAAGAAGTTTAGCATGGAAGATTCCAAAAGAGGTCTCATGCCGATGAGCCATGGAATACCTCTCTTCAAGAAACAGGCCCCAAAGACACCTGAGGAGAGAGACCGAATGAGTAAGATTCCTTATGCTTCCGCAATAGGATCTATCATGTACGGTATGATATGTACTAGACCAGATGTCGCTCATGCACTTAGTGTAACAAGCAGATATCAGTCGAATCTAGGAGAAGAGCACTGGAAGGCAGTGAAAAATATCCTAAAGTACTTGAGAAGAACTAAGGATGTATTTCTTGTCTACGGTGGGTCTGAATTGAAACTAGAGGGCTATACAGACTCAAGTTTTCAAACGGACCAAGATGACACTAAATCCATTTCAGTGTACGTGTTTACCTTAAACGGTGGCGCAGTGAGTTGGAAAAGTTCCAAGCAGCAAACAGTTGCTGATTCAGTGACAGAGGCAGAGTACATAGCTGCAAGTGAAGCTGCAAAGGACGCTGTTTGGATGAAGAAGTTCATAACTGAACTTGGAGTGGTTCCTAGCATTAGAGGAACAGTACCTTTATTCTGTGACAACAATGGAGCTGTTGCGCAGGCTAAGGAACCCAGTTCTCATCAGAAATCCAAACACATGTTGCGGCAGTTTCATTTGATTAGAGAGATCATTGAAAGAGGAGATGTCACCCTGGAGCGTGTGGACTCTCAAGACAACATTGCAGATCCATTTACTAAAGCTTTAACTCAACAGCAGTTTGATCGTCACTTAGAGAAGATGGGTATTAGATACCATGGCGATTGACTTTAGTGCAAGTGGGAGATTGAAAGTAGTATACACACAAGCCAATCATATTTGATATGATGTAGCATATACTTTGTAATCTTATTCATTTATTAATAAAGGAATTGATTTTCTCAAAAGGCATTTTATATTATCTACATGGTACTGTTATATTAAATGTGATAAACCCATAGTTTTGAGCAATGCTTTTAGAATCATGATGGTGATCATGCTAATGAGATTTAAATTCAAGATAGCTCACAAACTAAAATTGTTCCTAATCGTTGGATTACTAAATTGGGGATTAGTGAATCCGGATAGATTAGTACATACGTTGCTTGCTCTTAGGAAGAGGATGATTGATCTCATAATCATTTGTGTGGAGACACTAAAGCAAGTATGTAGGTGCTTATTGGAGAATAAGTTCACTGAACGTGGCTCGCTAAGGAATACCTAATGGAGTTTTACTCGCCTGTCAATAGGAATTCCTCTAGTGATAGTAGTACAAGTGATCCTTGGACTTGAGATCATCATAGTATCTTGTGTATGATGAGTTATACTTTGACATGTCCCTTAAGACCTTGTGGGTATATCAAAGGGTATAATTGGGTATAATTAGTTGTACATAGAGATAGGTGAATGTTGGTCGATTTCGCAACCGATAAATACGCGCAAGTATACGCGGTCAACAAGTAATAAAGTGATAAGAGAGTTGTCGAACCCACAGGGAATTGTTCTAGTGTATCCCAAGTACCAACTATATATCGTCTCGATTTTATTTAGACAAATGATGATTTGAGTTTTTGTTGTTTGTAATGATTAAGAGATATGAAAAGCATTAAGATAACGAAATCTAATATTAACAAGTCTAAGATTGCAATTTCCCCCAACACTTCATTTAAATATCCTAACTCTCTCATTTGAATTAATTAACAACATAGAATTGCCAACCGAGAAATCAAAGCTACTTATAAGCCTCTGTCGATGGTCAAATTCGAATCTTCCTAATGCGGCGTGTAGGTATATGTCTATCCTACACACTATCAAGAGACTAATTTCAAGAACAATAACAAGACACGTGTCACTAAATCTCATTTACCTACCGTCCCTTCAATTACCAACTTTCACATAGGAAGTCATTAAGAGTAGATTCTCCATTGGTTGCACACGGTATCTAGGTATATATCTATCCTAAATACTATCAAGTTACCTATCATTGAGGATAATCAACAAGACACACGTCACTTAATCTCAATTAATAACCCACAACAATCTTTAACTTTCGCATGATATCATAACAAGGTCTAAACACTATAATCCATTCGTCAAGTTCATATAGGTTCCCACGGTAATTACTAGCTAGGCAATTAAGATATGAAGCATAAATTATGATATACAATTCATAAATGAGTAATTAATAGCAAAGAGAGAGAAATCAATTCAAACTATGTGTTGGGTTCCATTGAAATCTTAGAATACAAGCTTTAGTTCATGGTAACTAAGCAAAACATCAAACACATGGTGTTCATCATAAAATTGAAATACAAATTCAAAGGAAAGCAAGAGATGATAAAACCCATTTAGAAGATATTCATATGTTGCTTGCTTGGTTGATGTCAATCTTTAGCTTTTCCTCTTCATTTGGCATTCGTTTCTCTTTTTGCTCCTGAGCTTGTTGCTGGAATTTTCTTGATTTGTAGCCCTCAAGCTCCTCTTGATGATGTATGTGCAGCCACCCAAGGTTTAGATATGCCTTGACAATCCTTTCCTTCTTGGTTCTTTGGCTTGTGCTGAGTTTTTCCTTGTATTGCAGCACTTTTGCTCTCAATTTTGATGTTTTAGTGTAGCCTCCCAATCCCTAGTTATGAAATATGAAGCCCCAAAGAGATATTATATAGTGCCTCCATGAAAAACCCTAGCCAAACATCAGATTTTGGGTCAAGAGTGAGCTGGAATCGCACTAGGAGGTCAAAAAAATCAAACTCAGCACACCCGGGCGCGCCCGCACTCTGCCCGCCGCGCCCGCGCCCAGCCCCTGGCCATGCCACACGCCCACGACACGCCCATGCCGCGCGCGCGCGCGCGCTGGCTGCCTGGCGCCAGGCGCCGCGCGCCCGCATCCAATCCGCGCGCCCGCGCCAGTGGCCTGTAACCCGACTCAGCTTTGATCTCTGTTAGTAAAATGGCCATAACTTCTTCGTCCGAACTTGGATTTAGGCGTGTAAATAGGCTATGGAAAGCTAAGAAAGAGCTCTACAACTTTCATAACTGGAGCTTGATGAGAAAATGTCCGAAGAAAGGCTTAAATTGATCCCGAAGCAACTGCTGTGTACAATTCATGCCAAATCCGATGGTAAAATGGCCATAACTCTCTCATACGAACTTCAAATTGGATGATTCAAGATGCTCTGGAAAGCTAAGACAAATATCTACAACTTTCATTCTTTGAGTTTTGAGAGATTCGGATTGGATCATGGGTGAAAATTGGAAACAAGCAGCTACAGAGCCAAAGTTAGGCTCAAAATGGCAAATTAGGCATCCATGAGCATTGGTCTCTTATTCCACTTCCTACAAAACTAAGTAAAAACACATAAAAGCAATACAAAAACACATAAACGTAATACAAAATAACATTTTACAAAAAATATGATAAAATATATAAAAACCAAACGAAATGACTTAGGATTTACAAATTATCAAGCTCAAATGTACCTAATTTGTGTATATAAAACACACCCATCAAATACCCCCAAACTTAAATCTTTGCTTGTCCTCAAGCAAAACAAACCTAAACTAAACAATTCAAAAACTACTAATACAACCTAACTTGAGCAATGAATTAATAAGCCGACAATGGTCTCAAAGGCATCAACACATGGAACTCAAGAGAACAAACAAAACGTTGCAAGTCTAAAATTTTAATTAGCTAGTCACACTTTGCTTAAGGCCCCTTCCGTGTGTGTGTGTGAGTACCCAATAACACTAAACCAACCAAGCTCGGATGAACTTTGCAACCACATTACCTTATGAAATAATCAAAATAAACCCCAAAACAACATGCTTAACACATCACTCAATACAAAGGTATACAAATCACAATTCCAAAAATTTTGAGAATCAAGGGCTCTAGGTGAGTGCATTTTATGCTCCATCTCAACCTTAAGCACGCTCATATGGGCGAGTGCGTTTTACGCTCAACCTCAACCCCATGCAAAATTTGCAATAAACAATTTTTTTTCTTTAATCACAATTATAAGAGAGTGCGTTTTACGCTCTATCTCTCCTACGCATGTGTCCATGAGTGAGTGCGTTTTACGCTCCATCTCAACTCACCACATGACCATCAATTCAAACATAACAAAATTGGACACCTTGGTTCGAGTGATGTTTAAACGAGTTCTAGAGTTTATAGATATTTTCCACAAGCATTCGGTTATAAAAGTCTTCTCTAAGCATACAACTAGCTTAATACTCATGGGTAAGTGCATGAAAGTGAAAAGACGCATAAGCAAAATAATAACCAATAAACGATAAGCACAAAGACTAGGCAACAATTGTCTACTTCTCATGAGTTAGAATTTCTTCAAACAAGCTATTATCATTGACCATGGATTATGGTACAAATCAAATTAAAACAATGCTCAAGGGACACATCCTAAAAATAAATGAATTTTTTTTTTGAATAAAAAGAAAAACATACTTAAATCACGCAAAAACTAAATTAAAAACACACAAATACGAAGTACTACCCCCAAACTTAAACTTGACATTGTCCTCAATGTCTAATATAGGAAAAATTAAAATAGAAGACTTCCCTGAAACCGTGTCAAGCGCCATTGATATCATCTTTCAATACTTCTAAGTTGGGGGCGCACCTGAAAGCAAATGACTAAAGAAATTAAAATGCAATTAAACCACGAAAATGCAATCAAACAAAAATAAAAACAAAACAGTAAACTTGGGTTGCCTCCCAAGAAGCGCTTGGTTTAAAGTCGTTAGCCCGACTCCTTTATTTCCCATCAATCCGGCTCAATCGCAAAATTGACCATTGCATGCCGCCTCGTTGTTATTTCTTTGATTTGCATGGCATGCATGCCTGGTTGGTGACCTTCAAACTTTGTTTCAACCGATGGCAAGAAGAAGCTCTCCTCATCCACATCATCAATTATTGCACTTGTGTCAAGATCGACATGAAGATCTTCTTCATGAACCAATGAGTGTTCGATGGGTTTGAAAACCTCGAATGTGACTTCTTTGTCTTCAATTTCCTTTTCATGATCCCCATTCATGCTCCTCGTCTCATTAACCTCAGAATCATCATCTACAATAGGATGTTCACTCTCAAAATTTTCACTAATAGCTTCGTACGACTCCGCGCCATTTCCTTGATCATCCACCAAGCACTCCTCTTCACCTTCCTCTATGGGGTTGATCTCTGTATCGCTACGTAAGGTGCTTTGCGGGTGAATAATGTAAGAATTGGCAACATAGTTCATGATGCTCTGCACTGAAGCTTGTATATTTGCCAACCTAACCTCATTTTGAGAGATATGAGCCATGAGCTCCTCCCTCCTTCTTTCCGCTTTGTCACAACTATGCGAATTCACCAAACATTGCTCTTCACCTTCCTCTATAGGGTTAATCTGTGTAATACAAGGTAAGGTGCTTTGCGGGTGAATAAGCACTGCCTCGAGAAGTTGTGCCATTTGGTTCTCGACGCTTCGTAACAATTCTTGTTTCTTAATGAACAAGGGAAGAATCTCCTCCACATTAGATGTATCCTCATGGTATGGTGGAGGTTGGAATGAAAATTCTGAATGGTATGAGAGACTTGGATCAAAGCATTGATCTTGACTATTGTCCCAAGAAAAGCTTGGATGATGTTGCCAACCCGGTTGATAGTAGTTTTGGGTAGTAGTCAGCTTGATTCTGACTGTAGGCATTTTGAGTGGGACCGGCCTTTAAGAGTGTCAATAGCCCTTGAAAGCGTTGCAAGTTGTTCTTGCAATTGCTCAAGAAGTTTTGACGAACTTGGTTGCGTCGTCCCTTCATAATCCCATTGATAGTTATGCTCATCCATTAACTGAAAACAAAATCAAAACAAAACAAAATAATAATAAGAAAATTATTTACAAGTCTAAATTAAGACCAATTCGATTGTCATTAATATTGGAAAACACTATAAGAACAATTCCCCGGCAACGGCGCCAAAAACTTGTTGGTCGATTTCGCAACCGATAAATACGCGCAAGTATACGCGGTCAACAAGTAATAAAGTGATAAGAGAGTTGTCGAACCCACAGGGAATTGTTCTAGTGTATCCCAAGTACCAACTATATATCGTCTCGATTTTATTTAGACAAATGATGATTTGAGTTTTTGTTGTTTGTAATGATTAAGAGATATGAAAAGCATTAAGATAACGAAATCTAATATTAACAAGTCTAAGATTGCAATTTCCCCCAACACTTCATTTAAATATCCTAACTCTCTCATTTGAATTAATTAACAACATAGAATTGCCAACCGAGAAATCAAAGCTACTTATAAGCCTCTGTCGATGGTCAAATTCGAATCTTCCTAATGCGGCGTGTAGGTATATGTCTATCCTACACACTATCAAGAGACTAATTTCAAGAACAATAACAAGACACGTGTCACTAAATCTCATTTACCGTCCCTTCAATTACCAACTTTCACATAGGAAGTCATTAAGAGTAGATTCTCCATTGGTTGCACACGGTATCTAGGTATATATCTATCCTAAATACTATCAAGTTACCTATCATTGAGGACAATCAACAAGACACACGTCACTTAATCTCAATTAATAACCCACAACAATCTTTAACTTTCGCATGATATCATAACAAGGTCTAAACACTATAATCCATTCGTCAAGTTCATATAGGTTCCCACGGTAATTACTAGCTAGGCAATTAAGATATGAAGCATAAATTATGATATACAATTCATAAATGAGTAATTAATAGCAAAGAGAGAGAAATCAATTCAAACTATGTGTTGGGTTCCATTGAAATCTTAGAATACAAGCTTTAGTTCATGGTAACTAAGCAAAACATCAAACACATGGTGTTCATCATAAAATTGAAATACAAATTCAAAGGAAAGCAAGAGATGATAAAACCCATTTAGAAGATATTCATATGTTGCTTGCTTGGTTGATGTCAATCTTTAGCTTTTCCTCTTCATTTGGCATTCGTTTCTCTTTTTGCTCCTGAGCTTGTTGCTGGAATTTTCTTGATTTGTAGCCCTCAAGCTCCTCTTGATGATGTATGTGCAGCCACCCAAGGTTTAGATATGCCTTGACAATCCTTTCCTTCTTGGTTCTTTGGCTTGTGCTGAGTTTTTCCTTGTATTGCAGCACTTTTGCTCTCAATTTTGATGTTTTAGTGTAGCCTCCCAATCCCTAGTTATGAAATATGAAGCCCCAAAGAGATATTATATAGTGCCTCCATGAAAAACCCTAGCCAAACATCAGATTTTGGGTCAAGAGTGAGCTGGAATCGCACTAGGAGGTCAAAAAAATCAAACTCAGCACACCCGGGCGCGCCCGCACGCTGCCCGCCGCGCCCCGCGCCCAGCCCCTGGCCATGCCACACGCCCACGACACGCCCATGCCGCGCGCGCGCGCTGGCTGCCTGGCGCCAGGCGCCGCGCGCCCGCATCCAATCCGCGCGCCCGCGCCAGTGGCCTGTAACCCGACTCAGCTTTGATCTCTGTTAGTAAAATGGCCATAACTTCTTCGTCCGAACTTGGATTTAGGCGTGTAAATAGGCTATGGAAAGCTAAGAAAGAGCTCTACAACTTTCATAACTGGAGCTTGATGAGAAAATGTCCGAAGAAAGGCTTAAATTGATCCCGAAGCAACTGCTGTGTACAATTCATGCCAAATCCGATGGTAAAATGGCCATAACTCTCTCATACGAACTTCAAATTGGATGATTCAAGATGCTCTGGAAAGCTAAGACAAATATCTACAACTTTCATTCTTTGAGTTTTGAGAGATTCGGATTGGATCATGGGTGAAAATTGGAAACAAGCAGCTACAGAGCCAAAGTTAGGCTCAAAATGGCAAATTAGGCATCCATGAGCATTGGTCTCTTATTCCACTTCCTACAAAACTAAGTAAAAACACATAAAAGCAATACAAAACACATAAACGTAATACAAAATAACATTTTACAAAAATATGATAAAATATATAAAAACCAAACGAAATGACTTAGGATTTACAAATTATCAAGCTCAAATGTACCTAATTTGTGTATATAAAACACACCCATCAGTGAATGATCAACAAAGAATCTACCTCGTCTAGTAAAAGATGTGAATGTCCTATGTGATTCGATAAATGATAACTCAGTAGTCTAATTTGCATTAATTAGAAAGGAGTTTCTAATTTGCATTAATTAGAGTTGTGCATTTGGGAATCGAAATACATATAATTAAATAAAATAAGACTTGACAGTAAATCCATGTCTTATATTTAATTGGGACATTGTATGGTAGAAGGATTGAATTGTACGGTAACTATTTACTCAAAGGTTCTTTTGTGATTAATGTTGAAATCTATATTATCTGGAAAGTCGTTGATCGCTAAGGGGGATTACCCTTATTGTAGAATAAATATTATTTATTTAAATGAATTAAATAGTTTAATTTATTTATTTAAATAAGATTAGAACTGTTCTAATTGATTTATTCACAACCGGTTTAATATGGAGAACCTAAAGGGTCACACCGCAAAAGGAAAATATTTATTTAAGAAGTAAATGGCATAATTGTAATAATAAGTTAAGTGTATTTAATTTACTCTATGGAGATAGAATAAATTAAATAGCTTAATTTTTGTTATTTAATATTTTGGAAATATTAAATATAAATTAATAAGAGGAGTCTTATTATTATTATTACTTTTACTATTATTTAATTCCTAATAGGGATTGGGAATTAATTAATAGAAGTACTCTCCCATGGATTCCTAATTGGATTAGGAGCATTATTAATTAAAGGAGTTTAATTATAATACAAACCCTAATCCTAAATAGTTTAGGGAAGGGTTATTCCTACATCTATAAATAAGAGGGGTCTTATCATAGATTGGGGTTACAGACTCTTGCATTAGATTGTGGAGAGTACTTACAATTTCTATAGAGATAGAAACTAGGGTTTTTGCCAAATACCCAACTTCTTGAATACTTGTTCTTCCTTGGTGGATCACCTCTAGAGGCCAAACACTTGGGTGGCTAACATTGATCAAAGGAAGGAATCGCACCGTAGCATTCGAGGAGAACACGAAGGACTAGGAGTTGAACTTGTACCCGAGGAAGCTTTGTTCTACGAGGGTATAATTTCTTATTCTCTTTCTCTTTCGTTTATAATCGTTAATTGAGCACATTGATCGATCATGGTGATGGTTTGTATAAAATTTTAAAAACCGTTTTATCGCGCTTCCGCTCTATTATGTAATTTGATTGCATGCTCGCGTTATACACAAACCTAACAAATGAATATTCCCCGACAGAACGAATATTCCCTGACGTACCTTTTCTCTTATAATTTGCACATATCACCCTTAACTTTATCATTTTATTAATTTAATACCTTACTGTTTAGCATAATAATTATAAAAAAAATTAATATTTTATTTATTAAAAGTCGGAGTCTTACATTATAGGGTATGTTCGGGTATAATAAAGTGTACATGGAGGTAGGTGAATGATCAATAAAGGATCTACCACTTTCAGTAAAGGAAGATAATATCCTATGTGATTCGATAAGTGACAACTCGAAAATCCTTGGCCAGGGTTGAATGGAAATTAGAAAGGAGTTTCAAATTTGCATTAATTAGAGTTGTGCATTTTAGAATCGAAATACATATGATCAAATAAATAAAACTTTACAGAAATTTCATATTTTATATTTGATTGGGATATTGTATGGTAGAAGGATTGAATTATATAGTAACTATTTACGGAATTGGTTCTTTGTTATTAAACGTTGATTTCATATTATTCGGATAGTCATGATATGCCGGTGTAAGGTGTCACTCATGGTGTAGAATAAATATTATTTATTTATATTTGAATTAAAGTAATTTACTTTATTATAAATAATATTAAAATGGTTCTAATTTATTTATTCTACTACCAGTATAATATTGAACCTAAAGGGCCACACTATAAAAGAGAAATATTATTTTAGAAGTAATTGGCTTGATAATAATAAATTAAATATATTTAATTTATACCATGGTGGATAGCTTAATATTTATAATTAAGTATTTGAAGAAATACTAAATTATAAATTAATAAGAATTATTATTATTATAAACAATTTAGTTCCTAAATAGTTTGAAAATTAAATTAAATTAAAATCCTTAGTCCTAAAGAGTTTAGGAGGAGGATTTGTCTATATAAGGAGAGCCCTTATGATAGATTAGGGTTACACACTTTACTATTAGTATGTGGATGTTACGTAACAAATTCTCTACAACCTAAGGAGTTAGGAGAAAGAGAATTAGGGCTAACCACCCAAGGTTCGGAGAAACCTAAAATCAACGTTTTTAATCATATACTCTTGATGGATCACCTTTAGAGCGCTACACACGTTGAGTAGCATGTGTTTGATCCGAAGAATTGAAGAAGCATAGAAAGATAAAGGATAAGAACTTGAAGATTTGATCAAGGAGTTGCATCATCTTCATAAGGTATATCTTTTATCCTTCCTCAATTAATAATATCGCATAAGGTGATTCTTGGGATTGCAGAAAATTTTAAATTTGATTTATGCCATGCTTCTGCTATTTATAGATGTGATTGTATGTATGTTCATGTTTCTGCAAACTTACAGTGTATTGATGGGATAATATGATAAAATGAAAACTATTAAGTATAAAAGATCTCTTATAAACTTGATTTGTAGATATTCAAGGTAATTAGATTAATCATTTAAGGCTAATGATCAATTTTGCGGTTATTTTCTAGTAAGATATTAGAGTTATATTGTATAAAGTTTATTTGTAATAGTGTGAGGAGATCTTGGAATTTATTGGATTAAGGTTTGCACTAAGAGATTAATTGATTCATTAAGTGATTAGATAATAAGTGATGAAATTCAATAGATTTTGAGAGATCTTGAACAGTTTAGACTAGATAGTTTCTTATGCAGATAATATAATGTGACTTGGAGTTTAATATGATGATGAAGAGATCTTTGTAGTATATTCGGTGGTGTAATAATATTTTGAGAATTAATTCGATTGAGGTTAGGATATTTTGTTTGAAGCTCTTGAGGTGTTAGGAAGAGTTGGTAATATAGTCCGTAGAGTTGTTTTGTTTATTTGATATCATTTGAGTTTTGTTTGAATTTATGTAAAATAAATAAATATAAACAAAAATAATTTGTTATATCCTAATCATGTGCAGAACATGACCTTTTTACTGTGACGCCCCTAAATCCTGGTACCTCAAACCCGAGTTCGGTGCTACACGGTATATCCCATTCCATACAACATAATAGACACAAATGTAATTACTATATTATTACAATACGTCTTACTCTCAATCTCAAGTTCTATTACCATAACATCATTCCTAAATTAATATTATATCTTAATATTGCATCAATACCATACTATTACAAATAAGGTGCTATGTCATCTAGACGTTGATCTTCCCCTTTCCTTTGTCCTTACCGGAACCTTCAACCCGCTCGGGCTTAGCTACAATATTTAATATAAAGCAAGAATGAGCATTTAATTGCCCAACAAGTATAACAGTTGAATAACAACAATATGAAGAATTATATCACTTCTCTTTAACAACTGAACAATAGTTGTAAGATATTCCAAATAAAAGGAACAATACTTTGCTTTCGTTTGAAATAATTTCGAAACGACATACTGAGTAGTTATAAGACCTTGAACATTATTTTGCTTACTATAAAGGGTTTACATAGTTATTTTACTGCAAACCATCTGACTTACGAGCACTTCTAGGTGATCAGCCTATTGTACTCTATGTTGATCAACACTCTAGTCAGAAACGACTATATGCGTTTGTTTAGGAGCCTCGAGGCCTTGTCAGAATAATTGACTAAAACTGCCCCTAATAATAGGGTTGTTCATCTCATTCATGCCTTGGAATCCTAACCAAAACAATTCGGTTGGATAGCTCTATTTAACATCAATAACATTTCAAGGATTTATTATCAAATCGGTAAAACATTTCAATACCTGTCTAGCCAAAACAAATGGCATCGACACTCTTTATAAACAGTTCATGCATAATTGAACTTGAAAACTTCCACAATTTATGTCATATCATAGCTTGAACACTTGTGCAAATACTAGAGATTTACATAAGTAAGGAAATTCACACAATCATATATGCATTGCGTAAATTGGAACTTCAGAACATCAATAACATTATTAAGTGGTCATAAGACCTTGAACATTATTTTTATTACTATAAAGGGTTTAAACAGTTATTTTACTGCAAACCGTCTGACTTACGAGCACTTCTAGGTGATCAGCCTATTATACTCTACGTTGATCAACACTCTAGTTGGAAACGACTATATACGTTTGTTTAGGCGCCTCGAGGCCTTGTCAGAATAACTGACTAAAACTGCCCCTAATAATAGGGTTGTTCATCTCATTCATGGCTTGGAATCCTAACCAAAATAATTCTGTTGGATAGCTTTACTTAACATCAATAACATTTCAAGGATTTATTATCAAATCGGTAAAACATTTCAATATCTGTCTAGTCGAAACAAATGGCATCGACGCTCTTCATAAACAGTTCATGCACAATTGAACTTGAAAGCTTCTAAAATTTATGTCATATCATAGCTTGAACATTTTTGCAAATACTAGAGATTTACATAAGTAAGGAAATTCACACAATCGTATATGTATTGCATAAATTGGAACTTCAGAACATCAATAACATTCATAAAGAAACTTACCCAACACAAGGGTTAGACAAAGGTTAGGAAACTTGCCTTTTGCGTTCCCTAATAACTCGACGTTAATCGTCCTTCAAAATGTCCTACACATTTATTAAGTACATATCCACATACCAATTAGCCACATAATGGACACCAAACATTGGTTTACACTATTCCATAATTTTCATTCTAATTAGAAATAGAATATCAAATAAGGTTACACACAGTGACACCCCTAAATTCGGGTACTTCATTCCTACAGGATTTGGTGTTCACTATCCAATTAAATCACATCACATCTAACTACCCATTCAAATATAAATAAAATTGAAATAGAAATCTCCCAATAAAGGGTTACAATATCTTAATAACATCAATCCCAGGTCATCTAACCTTAATAACACATCAATGCAGAAACATAACATAAGTCTATTACATAAACATCATTCAAACAAATTTAATAAGTCTTCATCACTTGTTTGCTTTGCCTTTGCCCTTACTAGTGGATGGCTCGTCAATTCTTTCAACTTTAGCTGCAATGTTATTATGTAAGAATGAGAAACAATTGCCCAACAAGTAACACAATAAAAATAATAATAACATGCGAATAATCAATGGATATCGGATAATCGAATACTCGACTTTTGAATCAAGATTAGAAAACAAGAATGAGAAGAATGTCTGAGGGTCACAAGACCACGAACTATGTCCTAGGTTATCAAGTATTTTTAATTTAAACCTTTAACAGTCGTAAGACTATATAGACCTTACTTCTCATACTTAGGGGGATTAGCCCTTTGTACCATGTATGTGCACAACATCTAAATGCTAACGCGTAAAATAATCCCCTATATAAGGGTTGTTCATCTCAGTTTGACATCAGAGTCTGCACCAAAGGAAGTTTGGTTTGGATTTACTTCATTAAGGTTTCTAGAATTTAGAACACTCATCAACTATGGACTAGTCGAATCAATAAGGGTTTGCTAGTCAATCAAGGCTCAATAAAAATGTAATTGGTTTTCAAGAACCAAAGACTGAATCTCACAAAATATACAATTAAATAAACTCTGAATAACTAAAGTATTATTATTAAAAAGGGAATTAGGATATCTCAATTGGATTCATGAAATTGAATGCATTAGGATAAAGAACTTGCTCAACAAAATAATAGAGTTAAGAAACTTGCGTAATTGAAATTAAGGTAAGATAAGGAACTTGCTTTAAACGAAATAAAAAGATTAAGGGTAGAAAACTTGCCTCGTGCATAGATTATAAATTAAAATTCACGTTCTTTAAATAACCTACACAGTCCATTTATATAGTAATAACAACGATTAGTTACAATATTATTATCACTTCAGAATTCACTCTCACCCAATCTCATTTTAATATCTCAATTGTCATTTGATAATCAATGGGTATATACTATCATCCATCACAATATCTTAGCATTTATTTAATACATTAGTCTAAGCTTTAAACATGCATATGGTAATATAACATGACCAAAAGGAAAGAAGAAAAAATTGCATTTCTGCATCTACCGCCGGGGCGGTGGTTTCCTTCACAAAATTCCCGCCGGGGCGGGAAACATAGTACAATTCTACCCTCGGGGCGAGCCTACCGTTGGGGCGGAAAAGTAGTACATTTCTACTGCTGAGGTGAGGACACCGCCAGGGCGACATTACCTAGTGTAATTTCACCGCCGGGGCGGTGGACCCGAAACCCAACTCCTGCAGTTCGCAAAGAACATAGAAAATGCCAAATTTGGCCAAAGTTTTTTATTCAATCGACAATTTAATTACTACCCATTCATCACGTGCTTGATAAAACCAAAACCCATTATATACACAATGATTTTAGCATCATAAACAACCTAAACAACCAATGTAAAGGTTAAAAATTAGTTGTTTATACTTTATGTTCATATTCTGATATATTTAGTGTTATCAAGCACTTTGAACTCGTTTCTTAACCAAATTAATTCGTTTAAGTTTTGTTCTTTTCGTTTTCACATGCATAAACATAATCGACCATTAATTTACCGATTAACATGCAATTCAAGCATAAATTTTCATACATTTAAACCATATTCATATTTTACTTCTCTGTAAATTTCAGAACTTCCAATTAAACATAGTTTCATGGATTTAATTACTATAAGTCATATACAAACCATATAAAATAGATTTATGCATGTTTACAAACATCTAACATCAAGTTATTTAAAATTTAGCCATAGAATTCAAATTACAGAGAACTCAATGTACGTTCTAAAAGTAGTATGCACACAAGCCAATCATATTTGATATGATGTAGCATATACTCTGTAATCTTATTCATTTTTTAATAAAAGAATTGATTTTCTTAAAAGGCATTTTACATTATCTACATGGTGCTGTTATATTAAATGTGATAAACCTATAGTTTTGAACAATGCTTTTAGAATCATGATGGTGATCATGCTAATGAGATCTAAATTCTAGATAACTCACAAACTAAAATCATTCCTAATCGTTGGATTACTAAAAAGAGGATTAGTGAATCCGGATAGATTAGTACATACGTTGCTTGCTCTTAAGAAGAGGATGATTGATCTCATAATCATTTGTGTGGAGACACTAAAGCAAGTATGTAGGTGCTTATTGGAGAATAAGTTAACTGAACGTGGCTCGCTAAGGAATACCTAATGGAGTTTTACTCGTCTGTCAATAGGAATTCCTCTAATGATAGTAGTACAAGTGATCCTTGGACTTGAGATCATCATAGTATTTTGTGTATGATGAGTTATACTTTGACATGTCCCTTAAGACCTTTAGGGTATATCAAATGGTATGATTGGGTATAATAAGTTGTACATGGAGATAGGTGAATGATCAACAAAGAATCTACCACGTCTAGTAAAAGATGTGAATGTCCTATGTGATTCGATAAATGATAACTCAGTAGTCCTTGGCCAAGGCAGAATGAAATTAGAAAGGAGTTTCTAATTTACATTATTTAGAGTTGTTCATTTAGGAATCGAAATACATATAATTAAATAAAATAAAACTTGACAGTAAATCCATGTCTTATATTTAATTGGGACATTGTATGGTAGAAGGATTGAATTGTACAGTAACTATTCACTGAAAGGTTTTTTTGTGATTAATGTTGAAATCTATATTATCTGGAAAGTCGTTGATCGCCAAGGGAGCTTACCCTTATTGTAGAATAAATGTTATTTATTTAAATGAATTAAATAGTTTAATTTATTTATTTAAATAAGATTAGAATTTTTCTAATTGATTTATTCACAACCGGTTTAATATGGAGAACCTAAAGGGTCACACCGCAAAAGGAAAATATTTATTTAAGAAGTAAATGACATAATTATAATAATAAGTTAAGTGTATTTAATTTAGTCTGTGGAGACAGAATAAATTAAATATCTTAATATTTATTATTTAATATTTTGAAAATATTAAATATAAATTAATAAGAGGAGTCTTATTATTATTATTATTATTATTATTATTATTATTATTACTATTACTATTATTTAATTACTATTAGGGATTGAGAATTAATTAATAGAAGTACTCTCACATGAATTCCTAATTAGATTAGGAGCATAATTAATTAAAGGAGTTTAATTATAATAGAAACCCTAATCCTAAATAGTTTGGGGAAGGGTTATTCCTACATCTATAAATAAGAGGAGTCTTATCATAGATTGGGGTTACACACTCTTGCATTAGATTATGGAGAATACTTGCAATTTCTATAGAGATAGAAACTAGGGTTTTGCCAACACCCATCTTCTTTAATAGATATTATTCCTTGGTGGATCACCTCTAGAGGCCAACCGCTTGGGTGGTTAACGTTGATCAAAGAAAGGAATTTAATCGGTGAAATTCAAGGAGAATGCGAAGGAATTAGAGGTGAACTTGTACCCAAGAAAGGACAGTTCTACGAGGGTATAATTTCTTAATCTCTATCTCTTTCGTTAATTGATAATTAAACACAAGGAAAGATCATGGTGATGGTTTGTATGAAAAATTTTAAAATCCGTTTTATCACGGTTCTGCCCTATTTATGTAATTTGATTGCATGCTTGCGTTATATATAAACCTAACAGTGGTATCAGAGCCTAACCTTGTGCTAATTATCGATTATTATGGTTCCATGTATGTCTGGGTATTCAATTGGATCGATTTTCTGGGCAAAGAAAAAAATTTCGAACTCTGCTACGCGGCGCGGCCGCGCCGCTTCTAGTTCATTCTGGAGCGTGGCCACGCCCGAACCCAGAAACTGTTTCTGGGGGTTCAGCGCGGTTGCGCCGCTTCTAGTTCAATTTGGAGCGCGGCCGCGCCGGTCTGCAGAATTTGAAAAATCTTATTTTGATTTTATTTATTTTCAATTAAGATAAAATGTTTATTTTGAATTGGAATATGAATAAAATTAAAAGTTTTATTTTAACTTGGAATTGGATTCCATGTTAATTAGAATAAAAGAATTTATTCTATTTTGGAATAGGATTCTATGTTTCCTAGAATAAAGGAGTTTATTCACACATGGAATAGGATTCCATGTTTCCATAAAAATAAATATGTTTATTTTGATAAGGAATATGATTCAACATATTTTATTTTTCAGTAATTTTAAGTTAAAATAAAGGAGTTTATTTTTATTTGAAATTTGATTAAAAATAAAAGAGTTTATTTTTATTCAAAATTGGATAAAATAAAAAAAAAGAAGTTTATTATGATTTAAATTTTGATTAAAATAAATGAGTTTATTTTTGTTTCAAAATTAAATTTTTAGTAAACTTTTAATTGCCCATTAAATAATATCAATGCATATATGGAATGGTTTTATTATTCATGAGAGGGATGTTATTTATTGATGTATATGGAGATATGTATGATAATAAATAGGGATTGATTATGGACTATTGACCAATGTGTGATTGGAATTATTTTAGAGGATGCTTGAATGTATGAGTTTTTATAAATGTGGTCTGCGTACCTCGTCTTCTCTAATTTTTCTTAATGTAAATTCTATCTCCCTCTTATGTACTTTCTCTTGACTGCTGATCAAGGTTTCTATTTATTGTAAATAATTTTTGTAATAGGACTAGTTAGAATTAATTATGAAGAATTGGAGACAAAGGAGCAAGGAGCGCATGAAAACCCATTTGTATTGGAGCCCAGGTTTAAATGTAATAGTTATATTTAAATTTAATTCTTGCACCCTAGGTTTGACCTTTTAGTTCACTTGGTGGCTCTAGTGAACCAAACTAGAATAAAAGTCCATAATCAATCCAGGTAGAATATAATATTCTATATGTGCATGATTACTATATATATATATATTATATTATCCAACATGCTTCGTATGTCAAATAATATGACGCGTATTTTATATATATATGTGCATGCGCGCTAAACAAGATGAGACTAATAATAACAAACCCCTCAAAGAAATCATATTAAGTCCTAAGCGTTCAAAGATATTTGGAATATCGAACGTCGCCTTCTAGCATGGTAAAGCAATAGAGTATTAAATATTTAATATGAGTTTGTTGTGCACACAGAAGGCGAGTATTAAATATTTAAGATGTTTGTCGACGCCGGTTTCTCTCGCCTCTCTTTCGCGATGTTGTCCTTTCCCGATTTTGGCCTTTGTTATTAGATGATGTTTGGAAAAGGTCGGCATTGATGTCGACGGGGTTTTGAAAGATCGTTTTTTATGATGAGCCAATTAACCAGAGTCCGCCAGTTGGTATATTTGAAATGGATGTACCAACTCATGCCCGCGTTTTCGTTTTTATAAATCGCTGGCTCATATGTGACTCTGAATTAATTGGTCTGCGAATCGAGATTCATAGAGTTCGGGGGCTTGCTTAAGTGAGGGGAAGGTGTTAGGCACCCCTCGACTTCCGTGAAACACGGTTACCGCAATCTTGATGCTTTCCTATCCTTTTGTTCATGTAGACTTTCTGAGCCGATCGAATAGCTTTTTGAGATGGGTTATATGATCGGATTCTACCTTCGATTTCACAATAATGTCATCCATGTAGACTTCTATCTCCTTATGCATCATATCGTGGAACAGGGCCATCATGGCTCTCTGATAAGTAGCCCCCACATTCGTGAGACCTAAAGCCAACCGTCTATAGCAGAAAGTGCCCCAGGGGTGATGAATGCGGTATTTTCCCGATCTTCTTCCGCCACCATTATCTGATGATACCCCGCAAAGCAATCCACAAAAGAGTACATTTCGTACTGGGCTGTGTTATCCACCAGGATGTGTATGAAAGGCACCGGAAAGTTATCTTTGAGACTGGCCTTATTTATATCTCTATAATCTACACATACCCTCACCTTCCCTCCAGGCTTAGCCACTGGGACTACATTGGACAGCCATTCCGGGTAAGTGGACACCATAATGATTCCCGCCCTGAACTGCTTGATGATCTCTTCCTTTACTTTTAAGCTCCACTCCGGTTTCAACTTTCTTAATTTTTGCTTGACAGGCCTGAAACCCTCCTTGATGGGTAATCGGTGTACCACAATGTCGGTAGACAATCCGATCATATCCTCATGAGACCAGGCAAAGACATCCTCATATTGTTTTAGCAACTCAGTCATTTCAGCTTTTTGGCTGGGGGTAAGGTCCGTCCCTATCTTGAGTTCTTTTGGCTTGTCAGGGGTTCCAATATCAATGGTGACGGTTTGGTCCAAGTTGGGTTTGGGTTTATCCTCGACCCATCCTTTGATTTCGTCAGGCGCGTCGTCGTAATCTGTCTCGTCTTGTTCAATGCCCATTAAATCGAAATCCAGCTCAATGTCAAAATCATAATCATCATTCAAATCTGAAAGACCGTTTGTTAGGCAAGGATTACTCAAATTGGTACACCTGACATGAAACAAAATACTTGTCATATATAAGTTATTTTCTACGACGATCACATTTTCAGATAACATGAAGAAACGACATAATGATGCAAAATATAAAACAACAAACAAAAATAAACTTCTTCATTCTCCCATCCTCTTGGGTCTACCACCCTGATGTCGGGTTTTACCCTTGTTTGGATATTACTGGTTTCATGGTCCAGTTGTCGACGGTCAGGTCGGATGAAATGCGCTGGATGAAAGGTGGCCTCACATCGGACACTTCCCCGATGATTACGGCCACATCGCCCGAGTCCCCCTTCTTACCTTCTTCGGGAATAATTAATCCTGCCCAATCGATGACAGGTACAGCTTGTTGGGCTCCCAGTGGCGTGACAACCTCCGTCCCCTCTATACTTCTCGTTAATTGTCCGGGGATATAGCACTTGGTTTCAAACTCTTTCGCGACCTCCTGTAGGAAATTTTCCCTCTTGGCCGATTCATCACTTGAGAGGATTAATTCTTCATCCCCTGACTCCGTCACAGGCTCGCTAATCCCCTGCCCATTGTTGACCTTGGTCACCAGACTGCCAGCCAGCCGAATCGGAACCGCACCTTGACGGTGTTTCCGTGCTTAAACCGCCCCTCGCGATATCCCAACCCTGCTTTACCTATCTGATGGGGTAGCTGAACGGGTTCGGTGATTCCTTGGCTGCTTTTTCCCAACCCTTGTCCAGGCTGGAAATTCATTTTCATCATCTCCTTTGCAACGAAGGTGAGCTCTGGAGAGACCCTAGGTTTCATGGCTGGAGCTCCCAGGCATCTGTAGTGGGGAGTGCTGATTTCCAATGCCTAAAAACTGGCAGGTGCCGCTGATTCGTCCACATTAATTACTGGCAGGTCACTTCTGGGAGGAGAAGGGTCATCACATGCTGTCGAGATTGTTACCATATTCCCGTCGATGATTAGTTTGATTTGTTGGTGTAGCGTGGAAGGAACTGCCCCGGCCATGTGTATCCATGGCCTCCCCAATAACATGTTATAACTGGCCGCAATATCTAGGACCTGGAAAGAGATATCAAACGTACAGGGTCCTATTTCCACCGGCAACTCAATTTCTCCCATTGTATCCCTCCGGGAACCATCGAAAGCTCGCACCACCACATGACTGGCTCGTAGGCGCTTGGGATTGATGTTCATCTTCTGCAAGGTACTGAAGGGACAAATATTCAATGCCGATCCTCTATCAATCAGCACCCCATTCATGATATAACCCGAGGAGATTACCGCAATATGTAGCGGTTTCCGGTGTCCCCTTCCCTCCTTGGGTATGTCCTCATCCATAAAGGATATTACATCGTTCTCCAATAGGTGGCCTACCAGCTGGCCGAAACCTTCCTCACTAATTTCCTTGGGCACGTATGCCTCCTCCAGAACCTTCGCCAGGGTCTTGCAATGCTCACTGGATGACAATACCAAGTCCATGACTGATGTTAGGGTTGACTCCTCATTTAAAATCTGGATCCCTCTTATTTCCAAGTGATCCATCCTTTTCAAGAATTCTATGGCCCTTTCCTCGGAAATTTCTTCATTTTTCCTCTTTTGGCTCTCGAGGACTCGCCCGGGAAGATATAAGGGGTTCCCCTTTGTCGTCACAGAAGCACAACTGGCCGCTTCCTCTGGCATCCCCCCATAATTCCAGGGTACCGTCTTTAGACTACTGATAGGGATTTGCGGCCTTGCCGCAAGGATGAGGGGCCTCGGAGCTGTCAACTTGACAGGTCCCTCCGTGCTATTCGTACTTACCCCTATCAACCTGATGGGCGCTCCCCGTGCACTCCCATGATCATGTATCACGTTGATCATTTCGTCAATTTTCTGCACATTATTCAACCTTGGCGGCCACCCAGCTTCACTCGCCTCCGTCGCATTGACTCCCCCCCCCCATCATGCCTTGGCAGGGGATTTGCCTTAACATTCAGGGAGTCTGGCTGTTCCACCACAATTTCCCCACTGTCAATCAGGTTTTGGATTCGATGCTTCAACGTCCAACAGTCCTGTGTATCATGGCCAGGGGAACTGGAGTGGTATGCACATCGCTTGCTCGGGTCAAACCTTCTACCCTTTGGGTCACTCGGGGGTGCCAAACCAACTATCTTCTTTTGGGCTACTAATACTGCTAATACCTGCTCAAGCGGCTCCCCGAGCAGGGTGAATACTCGATTTTGCGAGGCCTCATATCTCCTTCGCCCCTCTGCCCTCTGATCTGTGAAGTTGGGCTGTCGGGATGGCCCTACCCTCTGCACCTGTACCGGAAGATGGTTTTATGTTTTTCTGGATGACCCCTGCAGGATGAGGGAAACATCCTCTTCTTTCTTCCTTTGGACCCTCCGGGAAGTGCTGTCATAGTTTCCATTCTGTATTTGCTTGGCAGCAGTTTCCAAGGCCGTAAAATCCCGGATTTTGCCAGATTTCAAACCCATATCCACCATCTCTCCATGTTTAATCATTTCAGCAAAGGGTCTCCCAATCCCCGAGATGACTCGTTCATAATACGGTGCCTCTTGAATGTCTACAAAAGTCATCACCATCTCCGATTCGCTCATCGGGGGGTTCACCTGTGCGGCCATGCCCCTCCATCGTTGCGCATATTCCCTGAAGGATTCCCTAGGTTGCTTCTTAACTTTTGTCATTTGGTACCTGCCAGGGGCCATCTGGGCCTGAAAGCTGTATTGGGTTAAGAAGGTATGGGCCAATTCCTCCCAGTTGTGGATTCGGGCGTTATCAAGGCGGGCATACCAGATTCTTGTCTCCCCCGTTAAGCTTTTCTGGAACAGCTGCATTCTTAACCCTTCGTCCTCGGCATAAGACCCGAGTTCTCCAATGTATATTTTCAAGTGTGTGTAGGGGTCCCCCTTCCCATTGTATTTTTCAAACTCGGGGATTTTAAATTTCTCCGGGTATCTGGCTCCGGGGAAGACACATAAATCTGAATAGTTAACCCTGCCCAGGGACCCTATGCCCTTCATAGATTGGATGGTTTCCTCCATTTGTCTCATTTTTTTCCGCAGGTCACCTGTATCTCCCTCTTCCGGGATAGTAATCACTGTTTTGTTTGGTACGGGAATGGCCTTTGGGACGACTGGCTCGCCCTTAAGTTGAGGTGGATCCTCCTTAGGTGGTTCCTGCCTGGGCATCAACTGCTCCTTTAGCATTATGGCCATTTCTAACATCTGCTTCTTAAAGTCATCAAATTCCTCCCTGGATATGGAACCGAAATTGGTAGATGGAATATCAGCCATTTCAGATATAGAGTTTTGGGCCCTTTTAGACTGCGAACGGGTTTGAGGAGCAATCCTACAGAAACCAAGGTTCGAAGTTTAGTCCTGGGGAGTAAAAAAAATGTGGATGCATGCTGAAGCTGTAACTTTTGTGTTTTGGGGTTTTTTAATCTTTCCCTGTAAAACAGAAAGTTAGTAGTCCTCTAATGCGATGACAAATGCTAAACATGGCTTTATTAAGCTCCCCAGCTGTTCCCTGTAAAACATAGAGGTTAGTAATTTCTCTTGACAAAAAGGGAGGCATATATGAATGAGATCATGATATTTACGCGTGAATGAAAAAGGCATGAAGAGACCTTTCCTGCGTTGGGTTAATCTGAGGCTGACCTATCCTAGGGTTACTCTCACGGGCTTTTCGGCATGAAGGTCCCCAAATCTGCGCAATCTACTCGTCTGAGCCCTTTCGATTGGAGCGGATTTGGGTGGTGCGTTTCCTGAGCCATCTCCGGGGAGCAGCCCCTTCGAGTCCAGTAATAAGCAACCGATAGGTTCGCCTTAGGAGGAGGTACTCTCTCAACATACATTCACATTCATCGCCCTCACCGTATGCAAATGATTACTTTAAAAGTAAAGCAATTCCATTCAATCATTCATTTATTGGGCAAAAACACACATTCACACAACAAAAGTAAAAAATCAAAATATCGCGCACACACACACATTTTATGAATTTTAAAAGGATAGGATAGCATCAAGTTTTGAACGCGGCTTAAGCCCTCTAATGTCCCCAGCAGAGTCGCCAGCTGTCGATGCCGGTTTCTCTCGCCTCTCTTTCGCGATGTTGTCCTTTCCCGATTTTGGCCTTTGTTATTAGATGATGTTTGGAAAAGGTCGGCATTGATGTCGACGGGGTTTTGAAAGATCGTTTTTTATGATGAGCCAATTAACCAGAGTCGTCAGTTGGTATATTTGAAATGGATGTACCAACTCATCCGCGTTTTCGTTTTTATAAATCGCTGGCTCATATGTGACTCTGAATTAATTGGTCTGCGAATCGAGATTCATAGAGTTCGGGGGCTTGCTTAAGTGAGGGGAAGGTGTTAGGCACCCCTCGACTTCCGTGAAACACGGTTACCCCAATCTTGATGCTTTCCTATCCTTTTGTTCATGAAATGTGTGAGTATGCGCGTGTGTGTGTGTGTGTATGCCTATGTGAATGTTGTGGTGAGTTTATATGAAAGAATCATTTGGATTTTTAGGAAAAAAAAACAAGTCGTGCTTTAATTTGAGAACGCTTCGGAATGTCTTTTCGGCATACACGAGAAAGCTTTATGAAAAAGGTTTAATTGTCAAAACTAGGAGATTTTCATTAGGTGTCGTTTTGGAAAAAATAGGAGTTTATTAAACCTTTAGCCAAAATAGGAATCGAGTTTTTTACGTTGCTTTCATAAATGATAGGCAATTTCTAGGATCTCTTTCGCCCTATGCATCAAGGTTTAATAAAACATTTAATTTCTTTTATAAAACCCATTTTCGTGACATTTGAAAACAACTTCTTTTTAGCTTTCTCGTAGAATAGGAATCGACTCTCGTTAGCATTTCCAATTTTTTAGCCTCGTGATGCTAATACCCTACTTTGATTGATTTTAGAAAAATCTTTATCGTTTAATCTTTTGGAATCATTTTGGTGTCACGAAATTTAATCAAGCATAAACACGCGTCGGGGCTATTCACGGGCATGTAAGCCATCAAAATATCCCCCGAACGCCAACAATCACATATTCCACTAATACGGGGCCTTAAACCGATTCTCGCCTTAGCATCGTTTTAAGGCCCGACGGTTACATGTTCCAAAACAAGCATCTTGAATCTATCACATACATCAAAACGTCCATCATTGGATTTGGACCACGGGGTCGCATTCCTAGGCTCACACGAGATTACTACATGCCCACAAAATGAATGCTACATAACTAACCAACCTGGATTTATCTAATACACCATGATATCCGAAAATGACAATCTAAATAAATTACACCCAATGAATCACCATAAACAAGCTAGAAATTTCATCAATCGGATATCCTCGGGTTATTAGGAAGAATTTTGTTCCGATGGAACCCTCACTAATAATCCCTAATCCATGATTGTTCAACAAGATACATGAAAGTTACATCTAATTTACCCAATCAATATGATATGAATTGCTAGAATAAATAGAAATTTTCACCTTGTAATTGATCTCAAATGGATGTGAACTTATGTATTTGAATAGGATAAGGGGTGTATTTGATACAATCAAAATCAAAAGAATTAAATTCTCTCTTTTTTCTCTCTTTTCTTCCTATTTGATTGCAAAATTTCTCTCTTTTTCCTCTCTATTTTCGTGCTTCTTGTTGCTGAATTCTCCTTCTTCTCCCAAAATTCCTTCCAACTCTCAACTCCCTGTATGCTGCACGAAACTGAGCTGAAATAGGCTGGCTGGCCGCCTGCCTTCCACTCGCCTGGTTTCGAGTTCCGTGTTTTCAAAAAGCACACTATTTGGCCGCAGATCAATCCGCGGCTGGACGGTTTGACTTTCTCGTTTTTCGTGCCACGCCTCGATTTTCGTGTCGTAACGTCGGTTTTCGCTGACAGGCTCGTATTTTGCAGTCCGGGAATTTCCAGGAGACGTGCCACCTCATACGGGAATGCCTGCTTCGAACGGCCTTATTGTCCCGTCAGCCATGGTCGCCAATCATTGCGATGGGGTTGGACGAGCGCACTTGTGCCCATTCCCTCGCTCCCGCAAGCCGGCTCAATTGAGGATTTTGCCCTCTTGTCATGGTTAGTACAGGGAACGCAAAAATTAGGTGTCTACAATGTTGTTTTATCACATTTGATGCTTATTAAGGAATTGAACATTACTGCTTTGTTGTGCATACACAAGGGCGGTCTTTTTCTCTTCACATATATGGAAGTGCTAGGTTGGACTTAACTTGGATTATTTTAGTTCAGATGTGCACACACTTGACCATTATAATCTAGGAGGCAAAATATAAGGAGTTACATCGTGATGTAATTGACAATAATTGTCTACCTATTTATTTATATATAATTTGTTGTGCACACACAAGGCTATACACATTTGAAATTGGATCCTTATTCTCACTAGAAAATCTTTAATTAGATTTGTCGAACTATATATTGAGGGTAATATAGTTTGATGAAAAAGTGAGAGATACCAATTTAAAATAAAGACCTAATTTATTTTGGTAATTAATTAAATGAATGTGTGTTAAAATATTGTTAAATTACAAATTCATTTAACAGAATTTTACAATGTCTAAATCACTATCACTGCGTAGCATATTAGGTGCTAAATTAACCGGACCGAATTACACGGACTGGTTAAACAATTTGAGAATAGTCTAAAGGCTGAAAAGCTATCTTGTGTCCTTAATATGCCTATCCCTGCAATGGTTGCAGACAATGCCTCTGAAGAAGAAATTGCTACTTTTAGAAAGTGGCAAGATGATGCACAGTTGGCTCAATGCATCATGCTCGCATCCATGAGTAATGAGCTTCAGCGTCAGCATGAAACTATGGATGCTCCTACTGTACTCCTGCACCTTCAAGGAGTTGAATGGTGAGGAAAGTAGGACTGCTAGATATTCGATATTTAAGGAGCTCTTCCAATCTAGAATAACCGATGGCACTACAGTATAGACAAATGTTCTAAAAATGATCAATCTGATTGAACAATTAGGATAACTGGGTGTTGAATTAGATGAAAAGTTGATCCAAGATTTGATCTTGCAATCACTCTCAGACTCTTCCTCATAATTTGTTGTGAATTTCCACATGAACAAGCTATATGTCAGCCTGCCTGAGTTGCTTAAACACGTTAAAAACTGTAAAGAGTCACTTTCCAACCAAGAAAGACCAAGTCTTACTGGTAGATGATTCTTCCAGGAAACGAAAGAGGGCCAAAGAATCTTCTTAAAAGAAGAACAATTCAAAGAAGGTATAAGGAAATGCAATAACTAAGGACACTAAGAACAAAACTGATGCAGATAGCAAAGGATTTTGCTTCCACTGCAATAAGCCTGGACACTGGAAAGGAAACTGTAAGGAGCATCTTGCAGAGGCTAACCAGAAGAAGCTTAGTGAAGCTTCGGTTACAGATATAGGTTTGTTCATTATTGAAATAAATCTTTCTGTAAGTCAAGGTTCTACTTGGGTATTGGATACTGGCTATAGTTTCCACGTATGCAATCCAATATAAGGACTAAGCAGAAGTATAAAGCTAAACAAAAAGTAAGTAATCTTACGTGCGCAGAATGGAGTAATGATTGTTACATTAGCCGTAGGAACTTATAGTTTAGCGTTGCCTACGGGCAAGTCTATCAAGTTAATAAGTTGTTATTATGTTCCAGTTCTCTTAAGAAACATTATTACTTCCGTCGTTGGACAAGGAAGGTTCTGGTATTATATTTAAGAACAATTGTTGTTCTATTTATAATGATAATATTTTGTTTAAAACTGGAAGATCACTTGATGGACTTTGTAAACTTGACTTACATGAAAAATAATTTTAAAAATTGAACAAACTAGTGAAAGAAAAGGAGATAATCGTTCAAACAGTTGAACATATGTATTTGATGAAATACAAGTCTGAATCATTTGAAAGGTTCAAAGAATTCAGAAGTGAAACAAATTGACAAAGTATTAAGATTCTTTGATCAGATCGAAGAAAGAATACTTGTACAATGAGTTTCTAGATCATCTCAAAATGGTATTTTCTCATAATGGACGCTTCATGATATGCAATGATTGACTAGTGTATCTAAAAGGAGAAATTGTACCTTGTTGGACATGGTGCGTTCCATAATGATTTTTACCGACATTCCAGTATCCATCTGGGGTTATTCCCTAGAAACGACTGCATAAATCCGGCCCCAAGACTCTATAAAAGTTATGGATAGGGAGGATTCCTAGTCTTAAGTATGTTAAGATAAGGGGTTGTCCAACTTCTATTAAAAAGGTTTCAAAAGATAAGTTTGGGACAAAATTTGACAAGTGCAGAGTTGTGGGATATCCTAAAGAAAGTTTAGGGTATTATTACTATAATCCTACACGCTGCCTTCTTAGATAAAGAAGTTTATCATTGAAGAAGCTAGTGGGAGGGTAATAGATCTTCAAAGAGTTCAAGAACCACAAAGCACTTTAAGTCAAACCGAAGGACCTGTAGATAGACCTATTGTACCACAACCGAATCGTAAATCTGGAAGAGTACTGAAGATACCTAGGAGGTATGGATTCATCATAGAGGATGATGATGAGGTACGCATCATAGAGGATGATGATCCAGTTATATACGATGAGGCTATGAGTAGAAGACACTCAGAGAAATGGCAGATGGCCATGAAATCCAAAATGGACTCCATGTATGAGAACCAAGTACTCCACCGAAATGCATAGTGCCTGAAGGGTGTATATGGGTCTTTAAAGAGAAAGACTAAGGCAAATGGCAATGTGGAGACCTATAAGACCAGACCTGTTTAAAAGGTTTCAAATAAAGTCAAGGAGTTGACTGTGACAAAACCTTATTACCGGGTAATGCTCAAGTCCATTTGGATTTTGCTTGTGATTGCAGCTTATTATGAAATCTGGCAAAATGGATGTGGAGACGTCCTTCCTCAATGAAGACTTGAGGAGAATGTATGTATGATACAGCCAGAGGAATTTGTTTCAAAGGTTGAAGCAAATCGCGTTTTAAGCTACAATGATTCATTTACTGATTGAAGCAAGCTTCTCAAAGATGGAACATTCGTTTTGATGAGACAATCAAAAGAGTTTAATTTTATCAAAAACGAGAATGAACCTAGTGTGTACAAAAGGGTCAGTGGGAGCACTGTGACATTCCTAGTATTATATGTTGATATATTACTGATAAGGAATAACACATCAATGCTATAATCAGTAAGGATAAAATTGTCTAAACATTCCTTCATGAATAACTTGGGAGAAACATCCTATAAATTGGGGATATAAATATATATATATATATATATATAGATTTAAAAGGATGTTCGGCTTGACCCAATGAACGTATAATCATTCGATGCTAAAGGTGTTTAGCATGACAAACTCCAAGAGAGATCTCATGATGATGAGCCATGAAGTGTATCTCCCTAAAATTGTCTCCAATAAAAGAGAGATCACATGTGTTATTACCATGTATGCAATGAATATACAAGGCCTGATGTTGATCAGTCATATTCTGGAGAAGATCACTGTAAGACAGTTATAAACATCTTAAGTACTTAACCGATATTGAAGATGTGATCATGATTCATGGTAGGTCTGAATTAAAACTAGAGGGCTAAACAGACTCAAGTTTTTCAGATTGATCAAGACGATAACAAATCCACTTTAGGGTAAATCGTTGTGACACCCCTAAATTCAGGTACTAATACTTCGAATTTGGTGCTCACGATAAAATATATCCATACACCTCTAAACAACATAAATAAACTAATGCGGAATAAATAGACATATGTTATCCATTACAAAAGGTCTACTACGGTCCCAAGGTCTATAACCTTAAATAAAATACATCGTAGAATATAATAATATTACAAAACGATTCCACAATTACATAACGGGATAGTTCGTATAACTATTCCTTAAGATTTCCTTTGCCTTTGTCCGCTTTGGAACTCCCCGGCTTAACTGCAATAGGTTCATGATATAGCAAGGGTGAGCAACTACTTTGCTCAGCAAGTTTAAAATGAATACAGAGGATATATCATGAATGAATGAGAATGATAATCGCATAGTTCAACAATTTAAGAACATTGAAGAAATAACTGTCAATATAATCAAAGTTCAAAAGAAATGATGAATATTGATTATTTACTACTGAGTGGTCCAATAGACCATGAACTATTTGGCCAAAAGATCAGTCATTCAACTAACCCTTTTAAACGCCTGGCCTGTTAATAGTACTCGAGGGGATCAACCTCTCGTACCCTATGTATATGCATAACATTTAGCTCTGACTGCATCGAATAACCGACACATTAAAATCCCCTACATAAGGGTTGCTCTCTCGGTCCAAGAATCTGCACCAACAATCTGTTTGGATAGCTTTTAAAATAATAACCTGTATATGTCTAGCCGAAACAAATAGTGTAGGCTATTCCCTTAAACAGTTCATAAATGAAGAACTTATGTTTCACAGTCCAACAACAGATATCGACTTCAAATGCACAATGTGCGAATATCAATAATTATCCCTGATATGGAGTAATTAACAATAATTAAACCACTAGCCATAATTGAAAAATGATAACTCGAGTTGAGTTAGGAAACTTGCAACAATATATAATACTTGCTCAAATATAAATTGTGTTAAGTTAAGAAACCAGCACAATATTCAACGTTTGTATAGAATAGGAAACCTGCTCAATATAATTCGAGTAGGGTTAGGAAAACTTGCATTCAATATGTAAAAAGAATGAAGTTAGGGAACTTGCCTGAAGCGCTGCTACAATATTACAACACACGCTCCTTAATATCCTACACAATTAGGTACATATTCACATACAATTAGTCACATACGGGATACCAAATATTTGTTTACACAACTCTATAATGTCCCAATCAAATAAGAAACAAAATATTAAGCAAGGTTATGCCCACTAGTTACGGCGTTGCGACGCTTGCACGTCTATACGCCCAACTTGTCTATTCTAATGACCAAGCGACATGCAATTGCTTACGCCTAACACGCCCATTCGATTTATCTAATACTTATTGCTTAATGCTAAGTATCATTATAAATCATAATAATCATGTTATGAAAGTTAGAACATCACTTTATAGGGTTGGGGGCATTACGTGTGCAAATGCGCATGCCCGACGCCCTCCGTTTTACCCCAATTACGCATCAGTCCTATAAATGGCTAATTTAGGTCATGATACAGACCTTAAATCGAAAAACTTAAAGAACGAAAGTTGTAGGTCTACTCGTTCTCTTTTTGAATCATCTTTAATCACCTCAATCCGAGTTCGTATGACAAAGTTATGCCCATTTTACTAAAGGACGTCAAAACTGACTTTTACCACCTGAGACATAACGCCCCGGCGTTTACAATAAGCTTAATACCAGCGCCCCGACGTTGGTATACAGAAAATTATGGTTCTCACTCGCCCAGCTTCGCGATTTCGACCTTCCTCCATCCCGATCTTCATATCTCCTCCTATACACGTTCAAATCAGTCCATTTTGGACTCTATGGACTCCTAAGGCATAGAACTACAACATATCAAAAATTTAGAGCTACCCATTAACATTAACATGGCCAAATCTTAGGCCAAAGTATCAACTCATGCTATATTTTCGTGTTCTTGGTGTTCTTCGTGTTCTTGGTGTTCTTTACAAAAATCATCACCAAATCTTTGTTTTAATCCCTTTTTACTCCATTCCAACTAGGTTAAACTCATAACCCATGGAACTACAATATTATAGCAACAAACTAATTAAACAAACACGAAATTATAGCTACAAGGTCCTCTAAATCGTCCAACAGTCTAAAGTCTATGCTTTGTCCATTGTTCTTGCTCCATTAAGCCAAGGTACAGATTTGTTCCATTTTTGTTCCACTTTGATGTTATTAATGTCTTATATAATCTCTTAACAACATTTACAAACAATCACAACAAACAAAAACACTAAGAATCGCCATAAATCCGACCCACAAGCTTAAGAGCTCAAAACTAAGAAAAACTTGAAAATCTTTACAAGAAATCAAATGGAATGGATTTGATTGATTGTTTACCTCTGTAAATCCTTCCTAGATGTTAAGGAGCTCGGTTAGGCTTGATTTTGAGGGTTCTCCTAGCTTGAATCCTCTTCTTCTTCCACCCGTGCCTTCTTCTTCTTCTTCCTTCCTTTTTCCGGCGACCTTCTTCACTTTTTCCGGCGACTTCCGGCGACTTCTTCCTCTTCCTTCTTTGCAGCTCTCTCCCTCTCTCTCTCTCTATCAGTTGATGGTAGTTTGAATGGGATGCAAGAGAGAATTGGAAAATGATTTGGGAGAAGTGGAGGAGTGAATTAGGGAGAAGTGGGAGAAAAATGGGAGTGGCTCAAGGTGGCCAATTTTCCAACTTGCTGGCAATACTCCCCCCACTCTCTCATTCCTAGCAATTTGATTGGTGGAAAATGGTTTGGTGGTTCCCACTTGGAGTAACAAGCCAAAATAAATACCCGAAAACACCAAAAATATATCCAAAAACTCCCACTTTTGTACCAAAACTGGTAAATAACTCTACCCAAAATTAAAATGGGTACTACCATAAATATTGGGACGCATAAAAATAATTATTGTGGAGTCTGTCCAAACATTCGGAACACCCATATAACACATTTCGGATACAGATAAAATCACGTATCAGCTCAAATAAAATTTCCGACACTTGAAAAAATTATTCGTATGCATACACGTATTTATTAAATTTATTAAAATCGAAAAAGAGACAAAATTATTATGGCGTGAATAGTGATTTAGCGGCGCTACGCGAAATCAATTATTCACTTAAATAAAACTATAACATATAAAATTTCATGCATTCACATAATCTAGGTTGTCACACAACCTTTAAACACGTAACACAAATGTAATATTAATAACATATAATATATCCATTAATATTCAAAAATTCGAACTACAAGGTAAATTTCAGAATTCCCGGTCGTTACATCCTCCCCCCTTATAAGAATTCTGTCCCCAGAATTACAATCTAGGTACGGAAAACTTTACATGGGTTCACTCGAAAAGATGCGGATAATTCTTCCTCATCTTCTCCTTTAGCTCCCATGTAGCTTCTTCAGCTGCATGGTTCCTCCAAAGTACTTTGACCGAATGAATAACCTTGTTTCTTAACGTCTGCTCTTTTCTATCTAATATCTGGATAAGAATCTCTTCACATGACAAGTCTCGTTTAACTTGAATCAGTTCGTAGGATATCGTATGCTTGTAGTCGGGTTTATATGGTCTTAACATAGAAACGTGGAACACGTTGTGAATGTGCTCAAGTTCAGGAGGTAGAGCTACCTCGTACGCCACTTCACCTACCCTCTTTAAAACTTCAAATGGTCCTACAAACCTAGGACTCAATTTTCCCTTCTTACCAAGTCTGATCTTCCCCTTCCAAGGAGATACATTCAAAAATACAAAGCTGCCAACTTCAAAGTCTCGCTTCTGACGATGCAAATCGGCGTATTTCTTCTGTCGGTCCTGAGCCGTTACCAATCGAGCTCTTATCACTTTGACGACATCCACGGTCTGCTGTACCAATTCAGGTCCCAACAGTCTCCGTTCACCGACTTCGTCCCAACACAAAGGTGTTTGACACTTCCTTCCGTATAATGCTTCATATGGCGGCATGCCATTACTCGCATGATAACTGTTATTATAGGCAAACTCCACCAGTGGTAGGTGATCATCCCAGTTGCCTTTAAAATCCATCAAACATGCTCTAAGCATGTCCTCCAACGTTTGAATCGTTCGTTCGCTCTGCCCATCCGTTTGAGGATGATACGCTGTACTCAACCTCAACTGAGTTCCCAACCTTTCTTGTAAGCTCTTCCAGAAATTCAACGTGAAACACGGATCTCTTTCAGATACAATAGATATTGGTACTCCATGTCATGACACAATCTCTTTCACATATAACTTTGCTAGCTGCTCCAAATTGTACCTTATCTTGATCGGTAGAAAATGTGCAGATTTAGTTAAACGATCCACGATCACCCAGATCGCGTCATAACCCTTCTGAGTTGGTGGAAGCCCCGTCACAAAATCCATCGTGATATGCTCCCACTTTCACTCCGGAATCTCCAATGGTTTTAGCAGTCCACCCGGTTTCTGATGTTCCGCTTTTACCCTCTGACATGTCAAACATCGTCCAACACATCTCGCGACCTCCCTTTTCATGTTCGGCCACCAGAAGTGTTGGAGCAAGTCTTGATACATCTTGGTACTACCAGGGTGTATCGAATACTTTGTAGAATGAGCTTCTTGCAGAATCTCTTCTCTCAACTCCGGAACCATTGGTATCCAGATCCTTCTTTCAAACCTTAGCAGTCCCGTGCCATCAATTTTGTACTTTAATTCTTCTCCTTCTGAGATTCGCTTCTTTATGGCAACACATTCGTTATCCTTTTTTTGAGCCTCCTTTATATTGTCTAATAAAGTCGGACTCACCTCTACTGCGAACAGTTTCTCGTCTACATTTGTCGGATACTTGACTTCCAACTCCAGTCTTTCCATATCTTTGATCAGTTCCTCTTGAGCTGTCAGCATCATCAACTTATCTCTGGCCTTTCTACTTAGAGCATCAGCTACTACATTGGCCTTACCGGGATGGTATAGAATCTCACAATCGTAGTCATTAATCAACTCCAACCATCGCCTCTGCCTCAGGTTTAGTTCCTTTTGAGTGAAAATATACTTCAGACTTTTGTGGTTCGTGTATATCTCACACTTCTCACCATACAGGTAGTGCCTCCAAATCTTCAGAGCAAACACCACTACCGCTAGTTCCAGGTCATGAGTTGGATATCCCTTCTCATAGTCTTTCAGTTACCGTGACGCGTACGCAATAACCTTCTCATGCTGCATCAATACGCACCCAAGGCCTTTATGTGACGCATCACTGTACACCACAAATTCCCCTGTATTATCTGGTAGTGATAACACAGGTGCTTCACTAAGTTTCTTCTTCAACTCCAAGAAACTCTCTTCGCATTTATCCGTCCATACAAACTTCACAGTCTTCCTCGTCAAATTTGTTAACGGTGTCGCTATCTTTGAAAAGTTCTGAATAAACCTCCAATAGTAACCCGCTAATCCCAAGAAACTTCGAACTTCTGTCAGCGTCTTTGGCTGCTCCCAGTTATTACTGCTTCCACCTTCGCAGGATCCACTGATACACCATCCTTGTCAATTACGTGCCCCAAAAACTGCACCCTTTGTAGCCAAAACTCACACTTGGAAAACTTTGCATAAAGCTCCTCTCTTCTCAGCGTTTCCAGGGCTATCCTCAAATGTTCAACGTGTTCCTCCTCCGTCTTTGAGTAGACTAAAATGTCATCTATGAAAACGACAACAAATTTATCTAGATATTGCTTGAACACTCTGTTCATCATGTCCATAAATGCCGCTGGCGCGTTCGTCAGCCCAAATGACATCACCAAAAACTCAAAGTGTCCATATCGAGTTCTGAATGCTGTTTTTGGAATATCCTCTTGCCTCACTTTCAGTTGGTGATATCCCGTCCTCAAGTCAATCTTCGAAAAGTATTTTGCTCCCTTCAATTAATCGAACAAATCATCAATTCTGGGCAACGGGTACTTGTTCTTAATCGTGACCTTGTTCAACTCCCAATAGTCAATGCAAAGCCTAAGAGATCCATCCTTCTTCTTCACGAATAGTACTGGCGCTCCCCATGGAGATACACTCGGAGGAATATACCCCTTATCTAGCAACTCCTGTAGTTGAACCATCAGTTCTTTCATTTCCACTGGTGGCATCCGGTACAGTGCCTTTGAGATCAGTGCGGTTCCCGGTACCAAATCGATTACAAACTCGACCTCTCTGTCCGGTGGTAAACCTGGTAACTCATCTGGGAAAACATCTGGGAATTCCCTTACTACAGGTATCTGACCCAGCTCACCCTCTACTCTTCGGGTATCAACCACGTGAGCCAAATAACCTATGCAACCTTTCCTTAGCAATCTCCTTGCTTGCATCATCGTTAGACAACAAGATTGTCTAGGCGATTTACTACCGTAGAATACGACCTTCGACTTATCCGGAGTCTTCAGGTGTATACACTTCTTGTGGCAGTCGATCACAGCCCCGTGACTAGATAACCAGTCAATCCCAAGAATTACATCAAATTCTCCTAGTCGTATCGGAATCAAATCTATGCTCAGTTTATGCCCATTTATCTCAGCACAACAATTTTTATGGATGTGTTCTACAGGAATAACTTCCTTATTAGCTACTTCTACATTCATTGGATTCTCTAATTTCTCACGAGGTAAATTTAATCGTTTAGCAAATTCATCCGACACAAATGAACAAGTAGCACCCGAATCAAATAATACATATACACTGATATTGTTCATCAAAATAATACCTGACACCACGTCCTTCGACTCCACCGCATCCTGAACGGTCATGTTGAAAGTGCGTGTCGTCGGTCTGTTGGTTTGGCTAGTTGGCCCTCTAATATTCAGCCTGTTGTTATTGTTGTTGCTATTGTTGTTGTTCCTGTTGCCACTTGTAGCATCCCCTTTCCTTTTCGAACAATCCTTGATTTGATGATCTGGTGCTCCACATGAGAAGCATCCTACTTTCTTTCCCTTTGGGCACTGAGGAGCAAAGTGCCCCTGTTGCCCACAGTTGAAACAAACTCCTTTTCCTTTCATGCACTCTCCAGAGTGATTCTTTCCACAATTGTTGCATTTATTGCCCTTATTAACCTCTCCTCCAGACTTGTTTCCACCGGAAGATTGGCTATCACTCCATTTCCTTTTATTCGGGTTACTTCCCCCGCTGCTGCCTCCCTTTCTTCCTTCTTGACCCCTCTTTTTGTCTTGATTGAACTTTGCTAGAGCCTCGTTGCCTCCTTCGCGATGATGGCCCTTTCCAACAGCGTAGAAAATGTGTCAATCCTTAGGACTGCCACCCTACTGTACACCCACGACTTCAGGCCTAATTCAAATCTCCTTGCCTTTCTGGCTTCAGTGTCTACCTGGTGAGGTGAAAATCAGGCTAACTCGTTAAATTTAGCTGCATACTCTGCAACTGACATGTTCCCCTGCTTGAGCTCCAGAAAATTCACTTCCATGTTCTGCTTCATACTCTCCGGGAAATAGTTCTCGAAGAATAGCTCCTTGAAACGTTCCCATGGTATCACACCATCTCCGACACGTCCTTTGTTAGCCTTCCACTAATAGTTCGCTTCACCCTTCATCATAAAGGTGGCGAACCCTGTCTTCTGCTCTTCCGCCACCCTTGCAACCTCGAACACTTTTTCTATTTCTTCTATCCAGGTTTGGGCTTCAATCGGGTCTAGTGTCCCCTTGAACTCGGGAGGTCCTGCTAACTTAAAATCCTTGAAGCTAGCCAAATGTTGCGCAGGCTTCCGCCCTGGCTGTTCTCCAACAGGTGGGGGTCTATTTCGCATAGCTTCTGCTAGTAACTCAGCAAACACTCTCATTGGGTCTGGATGACCCTGAGTGTTATTAACAGATTCCTCAACCCTTTGGTTACGCGGTCGTCCTCTTGGCGCCATGATCTGCTAAAAGAAAACCGTCGGCTATTACTAATAGATCTAGGCCTCATGCAATAAGTCATTTAAGTCAACAATTAAAAGTAAAAGCATCTATCAAACACGTTTGATTTAAACAAAATAACTGCATTTATAACCATATGTCACTGTTTCAATTCAACCAAACTCAACATGTGACATACTTCTATAGACGTTAAATGACATGACCTGCCAACCATTAACTATCCCCTAACAAACAAAAGTGGGGAAAAATAACATTCCACCACCCACTATCAAAAGCAAAAATCGGGGTTCAAATACTATCCCATACACGCTACAAGCATAGGGATTTACAAACATAAGTAAGACCCTATTACAACAAAATTAGGACCTACTGCAAACATAATGCTAAAGATAACACATCACCACCTGCTGCTGTGAATTGCAACCCTGAGCTCCCGTCGAGCCAGCCTGTCGACCACTCGACGCCTAATCACGCGCCTGCTGTTCCCCTCATCCCTGGGGTACCTCCTCACCTTGTCCCTCAGCCTGCCTATGGAAGTAGTCAAGCCTAAACAAAGGGAATCAATCTCTGTAGTCCGGGCTGCCAACTGCTCTATAGCCTCATCTCTCTCCAGACAAGTAGTCTCTAGCTGATCCTCTACCTGCTCTATCTGTCCTACCAACACCACATTCCTCTCTAAGAGGTCATAGACCATCACACCAAGCTGAACAGAAGCCCCACGCCGACCGTGAACCTCTGCCTCTAGCTCGGCAATCCTCTGGTCCTTTTCCTGTAACTTCTGGGTCAACTCAGCTTTTTCCCCTAAAGTCTGATACGCCAATGACCTGTACTGCTCCTCTCGATCCTGGTGATCCTGGTTCTGCTCCTCTAAATAGGATACTCGATTCTCGAGCTCCTCATTCCTATTTGTCAACTCTTCGATGATGTTACTAGCAGTAGTGCCCATGTCATCTGCATACTCAGGTGGCTCATCATCCTCCATCACTGGATCCTCCTCGGGGTCCTCATCCGCTGCCTCATCACTTAACAGTCTCAGCACTCCTCCGGTAACTGGCTCCTCCTCAGAACCATACTCGGTCTCAGACTCATCCCTAGTGTCCATCATCTCTGGCTCACTCGGCTGCACCTCCACTAAATGCCCTGCGTCCACATGAATGTTTGTGAACTCCACCTCTCTAGCAAGACTGGACTCTCCCATCTTAGACATCCTATAGCCATAGACAAAAATAAATAAACAGCAAGATGTCAGTGCCACAATAAAATATATTCATTGATAAAATGAAATGATATTTTATCATGCACAACTCGGCTCGATGGATTTCCACAATCCACCTCCAAACATGACCATCAAATGAATCTCCTCGATGCATCACCTAGCGTACTCAATACAAGTTTAATACTAAGGTTATAACCTAGGTTTCGCATTCCTAAAGTTTATAACCTAAAGCTTTGATACCAACCTGTGACACTCCCAAATTCAGGTACTAATACCTCGAATTTGGTGCTCACGATAAAATACATCTATATACCTCTAAACAACATAAATTAACTAATGCGGAATAAATAGACATATGTTATTCATTACAAAAGGTTTACTACGGTCCCAAGGTCTATGACCTTAAATAAAATACATCGCAGAATACAATAATATTACAAAACGATTCCACGATTACATAGCGGGATAGTTCGTATAACTATTCCTTAAGCTTTCCTTTGCCTTTGTCCGCTTTGGAACTCCTCGGCTTAACTGCAATAGGTTCATGATATAGCCAGGGTGAGCAACTACTTTGCTCAGCAAGTTTAAAATAAATACAGAGGATATATCATGAATGAATGAGAATGATACTCGCATTGTTCAACAATTTAAGAACATTGAAAAAATAGCTGTCAATATAATCAAAGTTCAAAAGAAATGATGAATATAGATTATTTACTGCTGAGTGGTCCAATAGACCATGAACTATTTGGCCAAAGGATCCGTCATTCAACTAACCCTTTTAAATGCCTGGCCCGTCAGTAGTACTCGAGGGGATAAGCCTCTCGTACCCTATGTATATGCATAACATTTAGCTCTGACTGCATCGAATAACCGACACATTAAAATCCCCTAAATAAGGGTTGCTCTCTCACTCCAAGAATCAGCACCAACAATCGGTTTGGATAGCTTTTAAAATAATAACCTGTACATGTCTAGCTGAAACAAATAGCGTAGACTATTTCCTTAAACAGTTCATAAATGAAGAACTTATGTTTCACAGTCCAGCAACAGATATCGAATTCAAATTCACAATGTGCGAATATCAATAATTATCCCTGATGTGGAGTAATTAACAATAATTAAACCACTAGCCATAATTGAAAAATGATAACTCGAGTTGAGTTAGGAAACTTGCAACAATATATAATACTTGCTCAAATATAAATTGTGTTAAGTTAAGAAACTTGCACAATATTCAACGTTTGTATAGAATAGGAAACCTGCTCAATATAATTCGAGTAGGGTTAGGAAAACTTGCATTCAATATGTAAAAAGAATGAAGTTAGGGAACTTGCCTGAAGCGCTGCTACAATATTACAACACACGCTCCTTAATATCCTACACAATTAGGTACATATTCACATACAATTAGTCACATACGGGATACCAAATATTTGTTTACACAACTCTATAATGTCCCAATCAAATAAGAAACAAAATATTAAGCAAGGTTATGCCCACTAGTTACGGCGTTGCGACGCTTGCACGTCTATACGCCCAACTTGTCTATTCGAATGCCCAAGCGACATGCAATTGCGTACGCCTAACACTCCCATTTATTTATCTAATATTTATTGGTTAATGCTAAGTATCATTATAAATCATAATAATCATGTTATGAAAGTTAGAACATCACTTTATAGGGTCGGGGGAATTACGTGTGCCCGACGCCCTCCGATTGACCCCAATTATCAATCAGTCCTATAAATGGCTAATTTAGGCCATGATACAGACCTCAAATCGAAAAACTTAAAGAACGAAAGTTATAGGTCTACTCGTTCTCTTTCTGAGTCATCTTGAATCACCTCAATCCGAGTTCGTATGACAAAGTTATGCTCATTTTACTAAAGGACGTCAAAACTGACTTTTACCACCTGAGACATAACGCCCCGGCGTTGTCACTAAACTTAATACCAGTGCCCCGACGTTGGTATATAGAAAATTATGGTTTTCACTTGCCCAGCTTTGCGATTTCGACCTTCTTCCATCCCGATCTTCATATCTCCTCCTATACAAGTTCAAATCAGTCCATTTTGGACTCTATGGACTCCTAAGGCATAGAGCTACAACATATCAAAAATTTAGAGCTACCCATTAAGATTAACATGGCCAAATCTTAGGCCAAAGTATCAACTCATGCTATATTTTTGTGTTCTTGGTGTTCTTCGTGTTCTTGGCGTTCTTTACAAAAATCATCACCAAATCTTTGTTTTAATCCCTTTTTACTCCATTCCAACTGGGTTAAACTCATAACCCATGGAACTACAATATCATAGCAAAAAACGAATTAAACAAACATGAAATCATAGCTACAAGGTCCTCTAAATCGTCCAACAGTCCAAAGTCCATATTTTGTCCATTGTTCTTGCTCCATTAAGCCAAGGTACGGATTTGTTCCATTTTTGTTCCACTTTGATGTTATTAATATCTTATATAACCTCTTAACAACATTTACAAACAATCACAACAAACAAAAACACTAAGAATCGCCATAAATCCGACCCACAAGCTTAAGAGCTCAAAACTAAGAAAAACTTGAAAATCTTTACAAGAAATCAAATGGAATGGATTTGATTGATTGTTTACCTCTGTAAATCCTTCCTAGATGTTAAGGAGCTCGGTTAGGCTTGATTTTGAGGGTTCTCCTTGCTTGAATCCTCTTCTTCTTCTACCCGTGCCTTCTTCTTCTTCTTACTTGCTTTTTCCAGCGACCTTCTTCACTTTTTTCGGCGACTTCCGACGACTTCTTCCTCTTCCTTCTTTGCAGCTCCCTCCCTCTCTCTCTCTCTCTATCAGCTGATGGTAGTTTGAATGGGATGCAAGAGAGAATTGGAAAATGATTTGGGAGAAGTGGAGGAGTGAATTAGGGAGAAGTGGGAGAAAAATGGGAGTGGCTCAAGGTGGCCAATTTTCCAACTTGCCGGCAATACTCCCCCCACTCTCTCATTCCTAGCAATTTGATTGGTGGAAAATGGTTTGGTGGTTCCCACTTGGAGTAACAAGCCAAAATAAATACCTGAAAACACCAAAAATATATCCGAAAACTCCCACTTTTATACCAAAACTGGTAAATAACTCTACCCAAAATTAAAATGGGTATTACCATAAATATTGGGATGCATAAAAATAATTATTGTGGGGTTTGTCCAAACATTCGAAACACCCATATAACACATTTCGGATACAGATAAAATCACGTATCAGCTCAAATAAAATTTTCTACACTTGAAAAAATTATTCGTATGCATACACGTATTTATTAAATTTATTAAAATCAAAAAAGACACAAAAATATTATGCCATGAATAGTGCCTCGGGAAACGTGCCCCGTGAATAGTGATTTAGCGGCGCTACGCGAAATCAATTATTCACTTAAATAAAACTATAACACATAAAATTTCATGCATTCACATAATCTAGGTTGTCACACAACCTTTAAATACGTAACACAAATGTAATATTAATAACCTAAAATATATCCATTAATATTCAAAAATTCGAACTACAAGGCAAATTTCAGAATTCCCGGTCGTTACAATCGTTACCTTGAATGATGGTGCAGTGAAATTGGAAAGGTTTTAAACAGCAAAGAGTTGCTGATTTAGTAACAAAGACAAAGTATATAGGTGTAAGTAAAGCTGCAAGTTGATTGTTTAGATGAAAAGTTCATCACAGAACTAGGAATACTTCCTAAGTCTCATCTTGGATTCAAACATGTGTTGCTGCACTTTCATTTGATTAGTAGAATCATTGAAAGAGGAGAAGTCACTATAGAGATAGTGGACTCTTAAGAATAACATTGCATATCCTTTTACTGAAACTTTATCCAAACAGCAGGATGATCGTCACTTAGAGAAGAAGGGTATTAGATACCATGGCGATTGACTTTAGTGCAAGTGGGAGATTGAAAGTAGTATGCACACAAGCCAATCATATTTGATATAATGTAGCATATACTCTGTAATCTTATTCATTTATTAATAAAAGAATTGATTTTCTTAAAAGGCATTTTACATTATCTACTTGGTGCTGTTATATTAAATGTGATAAACCCATAGTTTTGAGCAATGCTTTTAGAATCATGATGGTGATCATGCTAATGAGATCTAAATTCTAGATAGTTCACAAACTAAAATCGTTCCTAATTGTTGGATTACTAAAAAGGGGATTAGTGAATCCGGATAGATTAGTACATACGTTGCTTGCTCTTAAGAAGAGGATGATTGATCTCATAATCATTTGTGTGGAGACACTAAAGCAAGTATGTAGGTGCTTATTAGAGAATAAGTTCACTGAACGTGGCTCGCTAAGGAATACCTAATGGAGTTTTACTCGCCTGTCAATAGGAATTCCTCTAGTGATAGTAGTACACGTGATTCTTGGACTTGAGATCATCATAGTATCTTGTGTATGATGAGTTATACTTTGACATGTCCCTTAAGACCCTTAGGGTATATCAAAGGGTATGATTGGGTATAATAAGTTGTACACGGAGATAGGTGAATGATCAACAAAGAATCTACCACGTCTAGTAAAAGATGTGAATGTCCTATGTGATTCGATAAATGACAACTCAGCAGTCCTTGGCTAAGGCAGAATGAAATTAGAAAGGAGTTTCTAATTTGCATTATTTAGAGTTGTGCATTTGAGAATTGAAATACATATAATTAAATAAAATAAGACTTGATAGTAAATCCATGTCTTATATTTAATTGGGATATTGTATGGTAGAAGGATTGAATTGTACGGTAACTATTCACTGAAAGGTTCTTTTGCGATTAATGTTGAAATCTATATTATCTGGAAAGTCGTTGATCGCTAAGGGGGCTTACCCTTATTGTAGAATAAATATTATTTATTTAAATAAATTAAATAGTTTAATTTATTTATTTAAATAATATTAGAATTGTTCTAATTGATTTATTTATAACCGGTTTAATATGGAGAACCTAAAGGGTCACACCGCAAAAGGAAAAATATTTATTTAAGAAGTAAATGGCATAATTGTAATAATAAGTTAAGTGTATTTAATTTAGTCTATGGAGATAGAATAAATTAAATAGCTTAATATTTATTATTTAATATTTTGAAAATATTAAATATAAATTAATAAGAGGAGTCTTATTATTATTATTACTATTACTATTATTTAATTCCTAATAGGGATTGAGAATTAATTAATAGAAGTACTCTCACATGAATTCCTAATTGGATTAGGAGCATAATTAATTAAAGGAGTTTAATTATAATAGAAACCCTAATCCTAAATAGTTTAGGGAAGGGTTATTCCTACATCTATAAATAAGAAGAGTCTTATCATAGATTGGGGTTACACACTCTTGCATTAAATTATGGAGAGTACTTGCAATTTCTATAGAGATAGAAACTAGGGTTTTGCCAACACCCATCTTCTTGAATAGATATTATTCCTTGGTGGATTACCTCTAGAGGCCAAACGCTTGGATGGCTAACGTTGATCAAAGGAAGGAATTTAATTGATGAAATTTAAGGAGAACGCAAAGGAATTGGAGGTGACCTTATACCCGAGGAAGCACGGTTCTACGAGGGTATAATTTCTTAATCTCTATCTCTTTCGTTAATTGATAATTAAACACAAGGAAAGATCATGGTGATGGTCTGTATGAAAATTTTTAAAATCCGTTTTATCACGCTTCTGTCCTATTTATGTAATTTGATTGCATGCTTGCGTTATATACAAACCTAACACGTTCATGGAGAAGATTTAAAAGAACGTAAATTAAATGCTTCAATTTAAGGATTACCTTGATTAGATGCTTTAGATTATGCAAACAGGTGAAATGATTTCTTCTTCACTTCTCCAATTCTCTCAAAACTCTCTCCTTTTCTCTCTGTATCTCCAGTTCAGGCTAAAATGATAACAACAATAATACGTATAATGATAAACTGACACAACATGGATGTCAGTTAATCCCATAATGGGTTAACTGGCTCCAACCTCCACTAAGGCCTTGTTTGGCTAGCTCTTTTATTCCTCCTTTCTAGTTTATTTTAATAAATTGCTTATAACATAGTTTATTGTCACATTTTTAATTAACTAAATAATCAATTAAATAAAATAGAATAATTCCACATAAATCACATAATCACATAATTTAAATTCTCCTTTATTAATTATGACAAATCATTAAATCTCTAAATAATTATTAAATTAATTAGAAAAATAATATGCTTATCTAAATAATGTATTTAATTAAATAAGCTCAATTAAATACATACTTTGAATATAAATAATTCTCCACATTAATTTAACTAATGTAACACATATAATTAAATTAATCTACCACAAATTCATCAATTAATTATACAATTCAATAATTAAATCATCGAAAAATATTTATTTAATTCAATAAATATTTAAATTAAATTAAAACAATCTCATTCGTCACATCTTTCCCCCTTAAAAGGATTCTGTCACCAGAATCATGATTCAATTAATTCATCCCGTTACATTCTCCCCCCTTACAAAGATTATGTCCCCAGAATTGCTATACATAGACTAAGCAAATAGCTGTGGATAATTTCTCATCATCTGATCTTCGAGTTCCCACGTAGCTTCTTCAGCGTTGTGGTTCCTCTAGATCACCTTAACAGAAGTTATAACTTTATTTCTTAGTACTTGCTCTTTCCTGTCAACTATCTGAACATGCTCTTCTTCATAAAATAAATCTTTTTCAACTTGCAGGGGTTCATATTCTATAACATGCTTGTAGTCGGGTTTGTATGGTCGTAACACCGAGACATAAAAGACATTGTGGATGTGTTCTAACGCCGGAGGTAAAGCTACCTCATACGCGACCTCACCAACTCTTCGTAACACTTCAAAGGGTCTAATGAACGTCGGGCTCAGTTTCCCCTTTTTACCAAAACGAATCTTCCCTTTCTAGGGAGATACTTTTAAGAAAACGTAGCTACCAGATTTAAACTCTCGATTCTTGCGGTGTTAATCGGCATATTTCTTTTGTCTATCCTGAGCTGCAATCAATCTCGCCCTGATTACTTTGACGATTTTTGCTGTCTGTTGTACCAGTTCTGGTCCTAGAAATTGACGTTCGCCAACTTCATCCCAGCATAATGGAGTTCTGCACTTTCTACCGTACAACGCTTCGTAAGGCGGCATGCCAATACTTGCGTGGTGACTGTTATTGTAAGCAAATTCCACCAATGGTAGATGATCGTCCCAACTTCCTTTGAAATCTATGATACAAGCTCTTAACATATCTTCCAATGTCTGAATTGTTCTTTCACTCTGTTCGTCGGTCTGTGGATAATATGCTGTACTCATACGTAACTGCGTTCCCATGCATTCTTGTAGTCATTTCTAGAAGTTTGATGTAAAGTGCGGACCCCTATCTGAGACAATAGATATTGGAATACCGTGCCTCAAAACAATCTCTTTCACGTACAACTTTGCCAACTGATCTAAGTTGAATCTAATCTTGATTGGTAAGAAATGTGCTGATTTTGTCAGTTGATCTACGATAACCCAAATTGCGTTGAAACCTTTCTGAGTCGTCGGAAGACCTACTACGAAATCCATGGTGATGTGTTCCCATTTCCATTCTGGGATTTCTAACGGTTGTAATAACCCACTTGGCCTCTGATAAATCCATGGTGATGCAAATACTCCTTCGTTATCAACTTTAAATTTCACTTCATCACCTCCAGATATTCTTTTCCTAATTTTCTCACATTCTTCGTCCTGAATTTGTGCTTCCTTAACCTAATCCACCAAAGTTGAACCGGTTCTCAATTGAAATAATTTTTCGCCAGACTCCTCTGGATATTTCACTTCCAATTCTAGTTTCGCCATTGCTGTAATTAGCTCCTCCTGAGCGGTTAACATAGACAGTTTCTCCCGACCCTTTCTGCTTAAGGCGTCAGCCACAACATTCGCTTTACCCGAATGGTATAAAATCTCACAGTCGTAATCTTTTATCAATTCCAACCATCTCCTCTGTCGCATGTTCAAGTCCTTTTGTGTAAAAATATATTTCAGACCTTTGTGGTCCGTATATATTTCACACTTCTCCCCGTAAAGATAGTGCCTCCAGATCTTCAAAGCAAACACTACCGTGGCCAATTCCAAATCATGGGTAAAATACCCCTTCTCATAGTCCTTTAATTGTCGTAACGCATACGCAATGACCTTACCGTTCTGTATAAGCACACAGCCTAATCCTTTATGCAACGCATCACTGAACACCACAAAATTTCCTATGCTATCCGGTAAAGACAACACAGGCACCATACTTAACCTCTTCTTTAATTCTTGAAAACTTTTCTCACACTTCTTCGTCCAAACGAACTTCACCACCTTCCTAGTCAAATCCTTTAATGGAGTCGCAATTTTGGAAAAATCCTGAATAAATCTTCTGTAATAACCTGCCAATCCTAGGAAACTCCTTACTTCCAATGGTGTTTTCGGCTGATCCCAGTTTAGCACTGCTTCAACTTTTGACGGATCCACCGAAATACCATCCTTGTCAATCACATGTCCAAGAAATTGCACTCACTCTATCCAGAATTCACATTTTGAAAACTTAGCGTACAATTTCTCTCTTCTAAATGCTTCCAATGTCGCCTTCAAATGTTCTGTATGCTCTTCCTTGGTTTTGGAATATATTAGAATATCATCGATGAATACTACTACAAACTTATCCAAAAACGGCTTAAACACTCCGTTCATTAGGTTCATGAATGCTGCAGGAGCATTCGTTAGACCAAATGACATCACTAGAAACTCGTAGTGACCATAACGAGTCCTGGACGCTGTCTTCGGTACATCTTCCTTCCTCACCTTCAGCTGATGATAACCACTTCTCAAATCTATCTTCGAGAAATACCTAGCTCCTTTCAATTGATCAAACAAGTCGTCGATTCTTGGCAACGGGTATTTATTTTTAATCGTGACCTTGTTCAACTCTCTATAATAAATGCAAAGTCGCATCGATCCATCCTTCTTCTTGACAAATAACACCGGCGCTCCACACGGCGATACACTCGGCTAAATATACTTCTTATCTAAAAGTTCTTGCAGTTGTACCATCAGTTCTTTCATCTTTATTGGAGCCATACGGTACGAAGCTTTCGATATCGAGGCGGTTCCTGGCACCAAATCGATTACAAATTTAACTTCCCTATATGGCGGAAGTCCTAGCAAATCATCTGAAAAGACGTCTACAAAGTCCATTACGACAGGTATCTCTTCTAATTTCAGACTCTCTTTTCGAGTATCGACTATCTAGGCTAAGTATCCTACACAGCCTTGTCTCAACAACTTCCTGGCCTGCATCATCGCCAGACAACTCACTTGCCTAGGCGACTTGCTGCCGTAAAATACTACCTTTAACGGAGTCATAAGGTTAATACGTTTCTTTTGGCAATCAATTATCGCCCCATAATTGAATAACGAATCCATTCCCAAAATAACGTCAAATTCCCCAAGTTTGTTTGGGATAAGATCTACAGTCATCACATTTCCCTTAATATCCACTCTACAGTTCTTGTGTACGTACCTAATAGGAATTACCTCCCTATTCGCAATTTCTATGTTCAAAAGGGTAATCTAATTCCTCCTTAGGCAATTCTAAGTTCTTAGCAAAGTCATCGGATATAAATGAACTAGTAGCACTCGAATCAAACAATACATAAACATCTATATTATTGATCAGAATGATACCTGACACCACATCGCGAGACTGCACGACGTCTGTAATAACCCAAAGATTTTTGATATATTAAAAAAAGAAATTTTACGCATGAAATTTTTTTTTATATAATAAAATTATTTTTATTATATACTAAAGCAAGTATGGGAATGTGTGCAAGGAAAGGAATGTGAATATGTAATATGTATATACATATATATTTATTTCATATATGGTTTCAAGTAAATTTCTTATTAAAGAAATAATTAACAATTATAAATTATATTCTGTTAATAAGTTAATTTTTAAATTAAAGATTTATGATTATTTACAAAAATATGATTACTATATTATTTAAATGATAAATGTATATTTTAAGAAATGATTATTAATATTATTAATATTACTATGATTATTTCTTTGTGACATGAATTTGTAAGACTGGTCAATTTATTTTAAATTGACTAAGTATGATAAATGAGACAAAGATAAAGGGATGATCAAAACCTAATTTGATCTATGATTATGAATTGTAATGATTAATACAATTATTGTTATAATTGTATTTAAATGGATGTATATTTGTATTATGGATATAAGAATTTATTTTCTTAAAGAAATTCGAATACTAAATATAAGTATTGATTATATTTGAACGTATGTATGTACAATATGTGACTAATTGTTAGTTAAGAATAGGCCCACTAATAGTTATTTAAATTAGTGGACTAACCTAAGAATATTAATATTAAACAATTGATAAGATAGTAGGTTAACTAAATATTTAATTAAAGTGAATATAGTAAGTGAATACATTTTGTACATTAATTAACATGGGTATTAATTAATGAGAATTATGTGATATATATGAATGATTAATTTTAATAGTCCAATTAGTAAGGAATACTATGGACTAGCTTAATTAGTTTATTAACCAAGGCCACTCATTTAATTAATCATGGACTTAGATAATTAAGGTGTGGACTAATTAAATTAGCCCAACACTTATTAAATTAGTAACCAAGCATTGAATAATAAAATTAGAAAACTAGTGACTTAAACTAGTAAAAATGAGCCCAAAAGGAATTTCATTAAAGCCCAATTGCTAGCCCACTTGGTAGATATTTTGATCAACTTAATTAATATTATAGAACAATAAAAGAAAAAGCAAAAAATGAAGCAATATAGAAAGGGGCCAGCCGACAAGGATGATTTCATTTTCGGTGAGGTGTTAATGTTTAGGAGCTTGCTTGTGTGGGTGGAAAAAAAGACGTACAAATACTAATTATGACACATCACCAAGTTGTCAATTTGTGTAAGTGAGGTTACTTGCTAATGATGTCCAAATATATAGATATAACTTATATATCTATAGGCATTGTAAGTATTAGTTTTTATAAAACAAAGCTAGTCATTTTGCTCATTTCCTTTTCCTAACTTGGAGAGAGAAAATAAAAATTAGAGAGCTACTTCTTTCTCTTCTTCTTTCCAAATGATATTTTGAGAGAGAAGAGGGAGAGGCTCATGGCTAGTAAGGGGAAAGATTGTACAAAGTTTCATAGCCATTTGGAAAGAAACCAAGCTAAGAAAAAGGTATAACAAACCCTAACTTTAATCTAGTTTATTTTCTTTTATTTTTGTTTGATTTTTATGATATAAAGTTTATGATCTTGAGGTCTAAAACCTTAGATCTATATGTTAATAAGTGTTTTGTATTTAGATCTTACCTATTTAGGGGTTTAAGAGTTTAGAAAAAGAAAAGACCTAAACCTAGCTTCTAAAAAGTTAGAAAACCATAACTTTTGTTCACTTTATATAGTTACCATTTGAGATCTACAAGCTCTTTTTGCGATCCGTCAAAGAGTAGTGCTAGATATACAAGTTAACTACTAAACTCAAGTAGTATAAGTCAAAAATAATAAGTACAAAATTCTTAGCAACTGATTTAATCTAAATTGTCCAAGCTTTTCTCAAAACTGGAATAAAACTTGCTGACTTTTCACATCCAGGGGCATTTTCGTCCAGTTTTTATGCTCTAAAAATTCTAGAAAGATTTAGGGTCATAATATGAGAAGTTATGTGAGTCCTGTAAAAATTTAAAGATTTTTGACCATGTAGAATGAAAGTTATGGATTTTATCGTGAGCGACCATTGTCAATAGTATTCTTGAATAACTCTTTGTGGTTAACTCCAAACATTATGAAATAATTATTGAGAGTGTGTGTATATATATATATATGTGTACATATATATAGCAGAAACATACCCTGTAAATTTCAGAATTTTTGGATGCAATTTCGATTTGTAAAAAATGTAGCAATATTTAGCTATTTTAGACTATTTAAATATATTAAATGGATTTTAAAAATTTCGGGAAAAATATATTTTCATAAGGGGAGTATATATAGTCTATTTCCAGAAAAGAAATGATTTTGAAGATGGTTTGCTATTTTTCGTGTAAATGATGAAGTTATGTATAAATGAATTTAATTAATTATGTGAAGTTGAAAATTTGAAAAATGAGTTTTTATAGCTTGAAAACTCTATATAGGGTATATACAAATTTTTGATAATTGTTTTGGTCATTTATAAGGAAGTATAATGTTTATGGCATTTTAGAATGATTAAATGAATTATTTAATAAAATAGAAAATAATTTGAATCCAGTTTGCTGAATTAGTGAATCTAGTTTGCTGTATTGTAGGATAGTTGAATTCAGGTTGCTGGATTACAAAAATAATTGGCTGAATTGAATAGTGTGAATCCAGGTTACTGGATTGTAATTTAGTTTGAATCTAATGTGTTGGATTGTAATCCAGGTTGGAATCTAGCTTGCTAGATTGGAATCCAGTTTGCTGGATTGCCATCTAGTTTGCTGGATTTGGAATCCAGTTTGCCAGATTGGGTACTTAACCTATGGGATCATAAAAAAAGACTTAATGTTAATTCATAAAGTAGTGGTACAATCGTACTCTTTAATAGTCAATGTATAGTATCTGGGCTAAACGATTCTTTCAGGGAGCGGAGGTATATACGAACTGGCAACTGATCTAACTCACTGTGAAAACAGTGTAGACGAGACGGAAACTAGTTTGTTGGTTGTTTGTGGTAAATCACTCAACATACTATATTGAACACTGTTAAAGACTCGATGCGTGCTAACTTTAGAATTGAATGCGTATAGTGTTAATGTGTTATCTAATATTTGATTATGTGGTTGAATGTTAGATAATTTACTTATAAATAAGTGATATTATAATGTATAATATGATTTGCTGATTGAAAGATCAATCTTATAACTGATAGGTCTTTCAAAAGGAAGTTAAATTAAATTGCATAGCAGTAGTCAACGACCAAGATAAGTATCCGAACCTACGCATTTATTTTATGCAATAGGTGTATGTATGCAAGTATCCCATCTTTTTTATTTACTTTATGAATTGGATCTGTGTAAGCAAGTTCCTTAACTCAATCTTTTGTTATGTAAGTATCTGAACTATTTCTTTATTGTGCACATATCTAAACTTATGCACTATTTTTATTTCGTGCAAACAAGTATATATTGTGCAAATTCCTAATTATTGCTAAACTTCTTACATTTATTGTTAGTTCCTAACTCAACACGAGTTATCAATTTCAAAGCATGCAAGTGAGATTAATAAGTTAATTATTATTTGATTTATAATAATTAGGTATGAATAAAGCTAATAAGGATAAAAATTACTTAATCAAATAATGATTAAGTATGAGTGAGATTAATAAGTTAATTATCTGTGGCCCTTAATAAATAAAGATAATGAGCACTTAATAATCATTCAATAAATATTTAATAGTAATTAAGTGTGTGTGGAATTAATGCATTAAGTATTTAGTTAATGTTGAATAAGGAACAAGAGTAATAATTACTAAATTACCCCTAAGGTAGATAGTAATTAAGAGTAAATCAACTAAATAAGTGATCAATTGTTATTCAGTTGTCATTAAGCCAGAATAAACTTATTATCTATAAATAAATTAGCCCGTATTCTGAGACAAACAAAGGTAATAGTTGAGTCCTCAAAGGATAAGTAATCCTAATTAGCTATCATTTATTTTAATAGCTAAGAGTCATTAATTAATTTCTGTTTAGCTAATGATTAGATGGTAATTAAATATATATAGTGAATTGTTTACCTGCTAAATAAATAGCATAAGTGAGTACCTCGATATACAGTTATGCAATGCTAATGGATAAACCGACTTTATCAACTGATAGGTTATCCACGATCAATTAATTAAAGCTAAAATTTATCTGTAGCTGAGCAAACAGGCAAGTTTTCTATCCCGAGACTTTGATTTTTGCAAGTTCCCTACCTTCATTCTTTCAGTATATTGAATACAAGTTCATCTTACCCAACTTTTACATTGAGCAATATTTCTAAACCTTATGCCTTATTTTAATTCGCGCAAAAGGTATATATTATTGTAAGTTATTCTTTAAGCTTGAATCTTATCTCCAAGCATGCTTTAAGTGGTCTAATTACTTTTAAAATTATTCCACATCTATGTATTCATTGGCATTCGTACTTGTGCATTTGAATTCGTATAATTATTTAAGTTCTGAAATTCACGAACTACTCATGATTAAGTCTGAACCCTTGTCTCGGTCAGGCACGTATGTAAGAATTTATAAAAGCTATTCGAACCAATCAATGGTAAGGATTCTTAGACTGATTGAACACCCCCTTTTATTATAGGGGAGTACCCCAGGTATCGTATATAAGGTACATCTAGCAGAGTTAAATGTTATGCATACACATAGCGTACGCGAGGCTGATCCCCTCAAGTACTTATTCTGTAGCCAGTAACCAGAGGGTCAACTAGCTATTGGCTCCTTTGGAAGTTATTGTTCAAAGTCTATTTGACTATCAATTGTTCTAAAAGCATTTATTGTTATTGCTTCTGATAATTCTATTGTTGAAACCTCTTTCCATATCCCTTTCATCATGATATATCCCTATTGTTGTACTTTAAACTTGCTGAGCAAACTCGTTGCTCATTCTTGCTATATCATGACTTTATTGCAGCTAAACCCGAGACGTCAGGGAAGAACAAAGGTAAAGAAAAGATGAAGTAATAGACTTCATGTAGCAGATTTAAAATTTACGCATAGTTAATTTCTGTTAATGTAATTTAAATCCTAACTTTTATTTAGGGTATGGATTTGTGTATGTGTTTAGGTTTTTTTGTATTCTGGGACTAGTAACACCTTTGTAATGAACAATGTATGTTTATTATATTCCGCATTTTAGTTACCATATGTTGTTAGAGGTGAATGTTTGTATTGGATCGTGATGACCGAATCCGGGTAATTGGAGACCCGAATTTGGGGGCGTCACAACTTCTTTCTCTTCTTCTTTCCAAATGATATTTTGAGAGAGAAGAGGGAGAGGCTCACGGCTAGTAAGGGGAAAGATTGTTCAAAGTTCCATAGCTATTTAGAAGGAAACCAAGCTAAGAAAAAGGTATAACAAACCCTAACTTTAATCTAGTTAATTTTCTTTTGTTTTGGTTTGATTTTTATGATATAAAGTTTATGATTTTGAGGTCTAAAACCTTAGATTTATATGTTAATAAGTGTTTTGTATTTAGATCTTACCTATTTGGGGGTTTAAGAGTTTAGAGAAAGAAAAGACCTAAACCTAGTTTCTAAAAAGTTAGAAAACCCTAACTTTTGTTCACTTTATATAGTTACCATTTGAGATCTACAAACTCTTTTTGCGATCCGTCAAAGATCAGTGCTAGATATATAAGTTAACTACTAAACTCAAGTGGTAAAACTCAAAAATAATAAGTATAAAATTCGTAGCAACTGATTTAGTCTAAACCGTCCAAGCTTTTCTCAAAACTGGAATAAAGCTTGCTGACTGGTCACATCCAGGGGCATTTTCGTCCACTTTTTTGCTCTAAAAATTTTAGAAAAATTTGGAGTGATAATATGGGAAGTTATGTGAGTCCTATAAAAATTTAAAGATTTTTGACCATGTAGAATGAAAGTTATGGAAATTATCGTGAGGGACCACTGTCAAAAGTATTCTTGAATAACTCTTTGAGGTTAACTCCAAATATTATGAAATAATTACTGACAGTATATATATATATATATATATATATATATATATATATATATATATATATAATATATATATATATATATCAGAAACATACCCTGTAAATTTCAGAATTTTTGGATGCAATTTCGATTGATGAAAAATGTAGCAATATTTGGCTATTTTGGACTATTTAAATATATTAAATGGATTTTAAAAATTTCGCAAAAAAATATATTTTCATAAGAGAACTATATATAGTCTATTTCCAGAAAAGAAATGATTTTGAAGATGGTTTGCTATTTTTCGTGTAAATGATGAAGTTATGTATAAATGAATTTAATTAATTATGTTAAGTTAAAAATTTGGAAAATGGGTTTTTATGGCTTGAAAACTCTATATAGGGTATATAAAGATTTTTGATAATGGTTTTGGTCATTTGTTAGGAAGTATAATATTTATGGCATTTTAGAATGATTAAATGAATTATTTAATAAAACAGAAAACAATTTATTCAGTTTGCTAAATTAGTAAATCTAGTTTGCTGTATTGTAGGATAGTTGAATCCAGGTTGTTGGATTGCAAAAATAGTTGGCTGAATTGAATAGTGTGAATCCAGGTTGCTGGATTGTAATTTAGTTTGAATCTAGTGTGTTGGATTGTAATCCAGGTTGGAATCTAGCTTGCTAGATTGGAATCCAGTTTGCTGGATTGTCATCTAGTTTACTGGATTTGGAATCCAGTTTGTTGGATTAGGTACTTAACCTATGAGATCAGAAAGAAAAACTTAATGTTAATTCATAAAGTAGTGGTACAGTCGTACTCTTTAATAGTCAATGTATAGTATCTGGGCTAAACAATTGTAATGCCCGTGAATTTTGAACGTCATTATTAATTAAATATAATTTTAATTTTAATGAGTTAACTTTGTGTTCTTACTTAAACCTTTGGGTGTATTGGTGGATTATGTGACTATGTAATTTACTGATATAAATTTGTGTTAAGGGAATCACTAGTAGTATATTTAAACTAGTGAGCAAACCCTAAGGCTTTATATCCATAAAGTTGACAAGGTATTTACTAAATTAAGTATTCAAGTAAATTGAATATAGTTAGTAAATAAAAGTGTGTGGGTTAATTAATGAAAGTAGTTGTTAATGAGATATGGTCCAAATTGGATAATAATAATTAATAGTTAAGTTAGTAATTTATTTACTAATTGACTAAGTTACTTAATTAATGAACCTAGTCCAATCATTTATATTAATCATGGATTTATGTATTAATTGTGTGGCTTATTAAATGAGCTATCATGGGGTTAAATTAAATGACCCAATATTGCATTAAATAGATTTGAATTTTTATTAGCCTAATTATTTGAATTGGAAGCCCAATGGTATTTAATGTGTGGTCCAAAACCTAGCCACTTGATTTATTAAATGTGTAACAATTGTTTATTTATTTAAAGCTATTTGGGACAACATTTTGGGACAAAATTCCTCCTTGTCGTGCACTTAGGAGAAAGTAGGAGTAAGTTGATTTCAAACTTTATTTTAATTAAGTAGCTAGCTTGTCTTGGAAGTTGAAGTTGTAGACTTGATATCATAGCTTCCTATCATGTCAAGTAGCTTCCTATTATGTCATAGCTTCTTAAGATGTCAACTAGCCACCCTAATGACACAAGGCTACTCACTAGCTCCATGATGACAAAAGGTAGAGGTTTCTTGCTATTATCCAATTAGTAAGCCTTTTATCCAAAGGACAACAAAGATACAGGGGATATTAGTAACTCTTACACAAAGGACAACGTTGTCAAGCTCCCATTGGTGGAAAATCTAATTAGCACACTTAAAAATAAGATTAAGACTAAATGGAAGGGATAAGGTGAACTCTTATATCCAAGGGGCAAGAAAGATATGGGGGATAATAGCATGAATTCTAATTTAGCATTATACTTGCAAGTATTTTATCATTTCATTTCATTTCAAGTTCATTTCTTCTTTTCATCTCCTTCTTTCATTTCTCTCAAGCAAGAACATATAGTAAGAGCTTAGAGAGGAAAAGAGAGTGAGATTAGCATAGTTCATGCATCCCAAGTTCATCACATACTTTGGTAGATCAAGGAGAGTAGCTACAAGATCAAGGTGAAACCCTAAACCATTTCCTTCTTTCTTACTTTGTTTTATTTTCATAGTTTTTAAGAGATTTTGTTCTAAGACTCAAGAATCATTAGATCTTCATGCTTCATGTATAGATCTAATTCTCTTGAGTGTTAGAATGGAGATTCAAAGGAAGAAAAGGGACTTATGTTCTTAAAGGGTAAAAACCTTAGCTTTTCTTCACTTGGATCACCCATAACTTGAGATCTACAACTTGGATTTATGATCCGTCAAAAGAGGGTGCTAGGTACATGAGTTAGCTAGTAAACCCAAGTGGTAGAACACAAATCCATCAAGTTTTGCAGCTATGGGGGCTGTTTTCCCCGAAACAGTCCATTTAAAGTCTTAAAACCAAGAAGCTTGTTGTCCTCGTTTTTCCAAAGGTTGTTTTGGCCAGTTATGGATCTTTCAAAAATCTGGAAAAAATCACAGAGGTACTTCAGAAGTATCTACAAGTAGGAAAAAGAACGAACACGTTTCGATGTGCAGTTTTTGTGTAATAGCTTTTACCGTGAAGGACTCCTAAATATTCATACTCGGATTTCTCACTGTGTGTACCTTGAAACAATATGAAATTTTTACAGTATGTTTATATATTATGAGAGTGTATTCTAAAAATTTCAGAATTTTCTGAGCGAAACTAGATTTATGAAAAATATAACAAAATTCGGAGATTTTGAGTACTTTAAAAATAGTAAATCATTTTATAAAATTCCAGGAAACTTTGTAAATTATTGTTGGGTCAAATATTGTCCAGATCCAGAAGATAATAATTGTTTGAACTTGTTTGCTATTTTTCATAATAATATTATAGTTATCCTTAAAAGAAAATAAATGGTTAAATAATGTTATAAATGAGAAAAATAGGATGTTAAAGCTTAGGTACTCCTATTATGGTGTAATCTAACTTATGTGAGGTATTTTGGCAATCTATTATGATAAATAATATTTATGACCTTTTATGGGTATTAAATAAGTTGTTTAATAAAGGGTAAAACAATTAAAATAAATTGTTTATTCGCCTAATAACTTATTAAAATATTGCTATGATATTTATAATATAAGAATTCTTTTTAAGTAAACAAAGAAATATTAAGATTAAAACTTTATGGAAATATTATTGAATGGATAATAATAATTGTTTTAAAGCATTAATAAATGATTAAGATATTATTAAAATAGCTAATAATATTAGATTAAAATATTATTAATGATATGAGAATTAAAATATTATTAAGAGATTAATAATATTAGATTAAAGTATTATTGGATGATTAAAATATTATTACGATATTAATAATATTAGTAAACGAATAAAAGTGTTATTAGTGGACTAATAATACTAAGAGGTGAATTAAATATTATCAGGATTAATTATATTAAGTGTCTTATAGGATTTACGACTGTTTATAAGATAGATCTATACTATTTGTATCAGCTAGATCAATCATGTCTAAATTTGTTGAATCAAAGGTATTTTAAAAGCTGTTCTTATTAAATTGTTATGGTAAGAACTCTTGGCTGAGAAAAGGATAAATTTGATTAAGGCATGATATCAATGCTGGTTTATTAAGTGTTTATGCATAAATCACGGGGTATGAAAGGTTGATCCCCTTGATTACCAAAACTTTTAAGAGGTCCAGTTTTAAATGCTTAGAACCTTGGCAAATGTCTATGGTTATTTCCAACCACTCAGTAATTGTCATTCAATTATTCGAATATTCAATTGTTGACTATTAATTCATGTTTCTTCACAATTTTATATTGTCGTTGAACATTGAAAGCGAAACTTCCTTCTATTCATGATATATCTCCCTTGTGTATAAACTTGCTAAGCAAACTAGTTGCTTACCCTTGCTATATCATGATCTTTATTTCAGCCAAGGCAGAAACGTCTAAAGGGGACAGAGGAAAAGGGAAGGTACAAGAGTAGTTGCCTGATAGGGCTTATGTACTAGTTTATCTTGAATGTTATTTGATTATGTGAACTTTTATTGTATTAAGGGTACGTTTTAAGTTAAGGTTAAAGAACCTTGGGACCATGATTGTAAGACTTTATTACTATTTCGATAAACAATGTATGTTTATTATTCCGCATTAGTTAGAAAGTATGTTTGTTGTTGAGTATCGTGAACACCGAATTCGAGGTTAGGAAACCCTAATTTGGGGGTGTCACAGGTTGGTATCAAAGCTATAGGTTATAACCCTTAGGAGAAAGAGTCCTTAGGCTATAACCTGAGAGAATGTAGAGGAATAGAAGGGGATATAACTCATATATAGTTATTTTTGGGTAGAAATTTATTATGATCTTAAAATTAAGGATTTGGATCATACGTCGGTGTTATTAAGCTTGTGGATAATTTGAGGAATGGGTATTGATGAGATAATATAGTAAAGTGAAGACCATTAAGTATGGACGATCCATTGTAAACTGGAGTTATAGATATTCGAGGTAATTAGATTAATCATTTGATGCTATTGATCAATTATGTGGCTATTGATCAATTTTTGTGGCTATTCATTAGATAAGATATTGGAGTAATGTGGTATGGAGTTTCTTTGTGATGAAAAGAGGGTACCTTAGAATCTGTTGGGTTAAGGTTTGCAAGAGGAAAATGATTGATTCGATAAATAATGAATATATCGATATTTTGAAGTATTAGTTAAGTTATTAAGCTTTATGGTGGAATGCCAGGTGAGACAAAGGTAATGAACTCATATAGAGTTGTTAAGCAAAAGTTGAGAGTATTGAGATGAATGATGTTATATGCAAAAAAAATAAAATTTAAGAGATGACTGATGGTAATTTAGATTGTTTTGATGATTAGAAAGGAGAGACAACGGAGAGATTATAAGAAATTAACCAAGGGTAGATTTAGTGTCTTATATGGAAAAAGTATCTAGAGACGGAACTGAATGATGAGATAATGGAAATCCCTAAGGAGGATCAATTGGAGCCCGATATAAGGAATAGATAGAGGAAATGAAAGAAAGAAAGGTTAAGTCTAAGAGTTATAAGACATTTGTGAGTCGTAATGAATAAAGAATAGTGGTTAATGTATATGTACTAGTATATCTATGCATGTAAGAAATGTGAATCTCAGTTTTTGTGCAGCTAACAGTATATCTGTTGTAAGTCCCAACTTTGTGTAAGTTGTGGAGTAGTTATGTGAATCCCATCTTGTTGTTAGTAACAGAGGGATAAGTGGATATCAGAAATGCTATATGATGTAAGTAGTACGAAGTACTAAGATGAGCTTATTAATATTTATTAAAGGTGCCTTGAGGTGATATGATGATGATACATCCCCACTTTTCAGATCTAGGGGAATGCAATTCTTATTAATCCCATCTTTTGTGTCTTAATGGGATAGTTAACATTTATAGGAATATGCCGGAATTATAAGTGTTTGACACACTAAGGGGTGTATGAATATAAATGTGGTATTATTATTACATGATTAATTGTGATGGATTTGTGCTTTGACTCTTAAACGATAACATCAGTAGAATGTTGCACGATGTGTAAAACAAGAAAGATTTATGTAAGGTTTTGTTTAGAACAAACAATGCCGTCAAGGAGACAACCCCGATACACGAGGGTGGAAGAGTCAGTGAATAACGAGGAGGGTCAGACTGACCC